>SRQA01001380.1:0-10610 GCA_018360365.1 Claviceps citrina
ATAAGGTAATAAGAGAAAACCCTAAAAAGAGCATACTTAAGGCCCTTAACCTTCTCTTTAATAAGATTATCTCTCTTTATTATAGGACTAGAGGCTATATAAACAATAAGATTAATATACAAAACACGCTTCTTGCTGCTATTAATAATATCCCTAAATGTAGCCTTATAGCTTATAATAGCCCCTTTATATATAAGGACCTAACATTAAAGCTCTAAAAAAGTATTAGAGTAAAGCAAGCTAAAAGAAACACTACTAAGCGTAGTGTGTTCTATTAAAAAGAGGCTAAAGTTAACTTAGATGCTACGTTTTACACTAATTATTACTACAGGAAGAATTATAATTTTTAATAGTAATAACGCAGGCCCTCTATTTATTATAAGGGCCGCTACTTTATCTATAAGAAGTAAGGGTGCTAGTCTATAAAGCACTTTGCTAAAGAACGTAAGGCATTACAAAGGCATTAGAATTAATCTAAATTCTATTATAACAGGCTAATAAAGCAGAAGTAGTAGCAATTCCTTACTTATATTAAGGGCGAAGATAATAATAGTAGTAATCCTAATAACCTTAAGTAATTAATCCTTAAGACTAAGGCAATAATAGCTTTATTAAATAAGACTAAAAAGGACAACTACCCTAATCCTTCTGCAAGTCCTTTATAATTCCTTACTATAGCATTACAAAGGTTAATACTCTTAATAGAGATCCCTAATAGCGGCAAGGTGCTTGAGATGCTTTAAGACTAGTTATTTAAACATACCCTTTACTATAGTAATCCCTATAAAGAGCCTTAGTTTAATAATATTTTCCTTGCTAAAGCATACTATTTAGAAGAGACCTTTAGAGGTATTCTTCCTAACACTAGTACTGCAGGAGTCTTTATAGTTAGCATTGCTTAAGCCTAAGCCCTTTTATGCCTGTTTCCCTTACTGCAAATTAACTAATCTGTAAGTTAACATAATATTGCCTTTAGCGCCGGAAAAGCATTATTACTAGGTTCTTTAAAGGTTCCTATAGTGCTTAGAGAGATTAAATTCTATATGCTACTAATAGTAACACCCTTCTTATTCTTAATTACTAATATAGACCGCATAAATATAAAGCTTAATAACCTAAGGAACCTGCTAATTTAAGGCACAAAAGAGATTCCTATAACCTAATAATAGGGTTATTTATAGTGGGATCTTAAGCTAACTATAGCGGTTGCCTTTTTCCTTATAGAAACGTAACTTTAGCAGCTTTATTAACGTTTTAGTTACCCTTTAATTAAAAGACTGTAAAAGGTTCTTTATAAAGCTAGTAAGGAATTTAACCTAAAGATCCTGCAAAAGATTACTAGTTTCTGCGAGTAGTGTTAACTTTACAGTAAGAGCCCTAGCTAATTTAAGTTTACTTTAAAAGATAACTATAAGTTTAATTACAAGATTATTATTAATATCCTCTAAATTAATAGCAAGCTAGTCCTCTATATTATGGATTCTACTATAGCTTTCTAAGCTACCTGTTTTCTTAAACTAAGGAAGCAGATTGCTAGAGATGTTTAGGATACTATTAGAGCTTATTAGATTAATAGTTATCTCGGACCGCCTAAATGGATTGTTTATAATGCTAGGAAGAACTTCGCGTTAGCTAAATTCTATTAATACGCCTAAGGGTTAGTAATTAAGGTTAATAAGGTCCCTGTAAAAGCTTATAATAGCGTTAGAAAGGTTAAAAAATATTACGCTCCCCTCTAATATATATATAGCATTATTAAAAGCAAACTTAGAGACTATATGTAGCAAGACTACCTTCTTTAAATAGCTATAAAAGCTGTTAATAACTCTGCTAGCCTAAACAGCCTTGTTCTAACACTTCTTATGTTTAGGGCATATCCGTAACTATTATAGGATTTACTACTAGTGTTTTCTGTTATTTAACGTGCTAAAGCAATCCACAAAGCTACCTTTAAAGCCCGTAGATTGCTTGCAAAGCGCTAGATTAGTAATACCCTTGCCTGCTATAATAGGCCTAACACTCTCCTAACCTACTAGATCCTGCTATAATCTAAAGTATAGGTCTAGCGTAAGAAAGGTGGTTAGTAAGATCCTTATAGACTCTTAGCTATAGAAGGCATAACCTATATAGTGGAAATGCCTTTAGGACTAATAAAATTTAGATTTATTATTATAAAGCTATTCTTATGTAATTTAGGCAATCTAGAGATTATAGCTAATAAAGAGACCTTTTCTTCTCCACCCACTAATAAGAATGAAGAGGATTATAATAACTAACTACGTGAACTAATAAAGAGAGTTGCCTTTAACCTTCCTAATAAAAATAATATTAAAAGGCAGCCTATTAAGCGAGGCAGAGGCAGACTATAAAAGACCCCTCTAATTAACCAAGACTTTAAGAAATTAATGCTTTAAGGCACTCTGCTTACTAAAGCATTTCTTACTATAAAAGAAAAAGAAGATCTTGCCCTTGCTTATTAACTTTACTAGTAAGGTATTGTGAAGACTATAGGAGTATCTTTTAAGGTATCCTAGCAGAAGGAACTTAACGCTTTGCTCTAGTAAGAAGTCTTCTAACTTAAGATCTACAACGCTAAAAAACACAGCATATAACGCATTTTTAACAGCTGTTTTGTGGATAAAATTAAAGGCAAAGGCACCCTAGTACTATACAAAAAATTATAACTTATAGTGCAAGCTCATAATAATGCTAGCAAGCAGATAATCTTAACCTAAGCTCCTATAATTTAATAGGTAAGTTAATAGTTAATTATAACTTTAGCTCCTTTACTTATAAAAAGGGACATCTCTATTAAGCTAAGAGATATTACATAAGCCTACGTTTAATCCGTTATAAGCCTTAACCGCAAGATCCTATGCTAATTGCCTAAAGAAGTCAGAGATTAGCATCCTCCTAGTATAATTATAGTAATTATTAAGCCTCTTTATAGAATCCCTAAGGCTAGCACGCACTAGTAGGCAATATACTAGAAGCATTATTACAAGAAGTTATTTATAATGCCTTCTATATATAACCCTTGCCTCCTTATTAGCAGCTCTGTAGATAAATTTAGCATTATAGGCATACAGACTAATAATACCCTTATCTTAGCTAATTAACTGTTTTCTAATTAAGAAGAAAACAAACTATAAGCTACTAAATTCCTTGCTAAGCTAAAGGAGAAGCTTATAATAGACTACCCTCTAATCTTTAATAGTTATAAGCTTACCCTTAATGCTAATTCCTTTGTTTCTCTTTGCTAAAAAGGGCAGATTAGCAAGCTTTAACTTATTAATAAAAATCTAGAGAAGCGCTAGGAGGAATATTATTAATAAAGAGCTTATAGAGTATATATTACTATAATCTATTAACCTAAAGCTACCTTTAACCTCTTTTCTATAGCATAAAGGCAAGATCTTATAGATAAGGATGTTAAATTCCTTAATAAGAGGCTTTAGTAGCAGATAAATTACCTGGATTAAGGGCTGCGTTATATCCTAATTAACCTTAAAAGAGTGAATCTCTTTGTCTTTGTTAATAGATCCTTTACAAATAACAAAGACTTTAGCTCTTAGATTAGATACCTTATTACAATCGAAAACAAGGACTTTAGCGAGGCTTAATTTATAATAAAAGGCAATATTATTACGTATAGCTTAATAAAGTACAAACGTGTTACACGCAGCGCCCTTGCTTCTAAATTATATAGCATAGTTTAAGGTGCTAATATAGCCTACGCAATTAGCACAACTATTAAAATAATCACAGACTAGCTTAATCTGCCCGAAATTCTAATAATCCTGTGTATAAATTCAAATTTACTATACAAATGCCTTGTTAAGCTTAGTACTACTAAAGAGAAGCAATTAATAATTAATATTATAGCTCTTTAGCAATCGTATAAACGCAGAGAAATCTTTAAAATCTACTAGATTAATAGCAAAGATAACCTAGCTAATGTAATAACAAAGACTTTACTAAACTAAGCGCTTAAGACCCTTATTAATACAAACAAGATTATAATTAAGATAGAAGGTTAGGTAAAAAGAGCGGCATAAGACCTAACAAAAGGGTTATTATAAGAGTTATTATAAGAAGCATATATACTTTAATCTTTGTAATAGCAACTACCCTCTTAAGAGTTATAGATCTTAAGCAGCAGCGTTATAATGTGTGTAATTATAATAACTTCTATATTTATTTCTTTAGCTACGACTATAGCGTATTATATATGTTTTAGGGATATTAGGGTTGTACTAATTAGTACTTATTATATTATAATAACTATTACTATTTCCTTTATTACTTTATATAAGGATCTAATTAAGGGATTAGATTTAATTAGCTAAGTATTTAACATATTTAGTAGGGAGGGATTAGAGGCTCTTTATATTATGTTAAATTCTAGCATAAAAAGAGAAGAGTGCTAGTGTTAATATTAACGCAATAGGTTAGGTTAATATGGACCCGGCGCACCCTAATTAGCCGCATCTAAGCTTACGTTAGATAGGTAGCTAGTGCGCCGGTCACGTAACCCACAACTTTGCGCATCGCGAAAACCACTAAAAGGCCTCCCACTTAGCCAGCTAGATAGTAATATTAATAACGTTAACCAGAATCCTAGTACTTCCTTTTGCGCGCGCATTGCTTGTTATTTTCTTGTACCTTTGTTATTAATTCGCCTGTGTACAAATCAACAATTACTATAACTTACTTAATTACTTATTATACCCTTTACTTAGTAAGAGCTTATAATAGCTATAAATTATACTTTTAGTAGTAATAAATATAACACTATAATCTTAATATTATAAGAGTATATATTAAATAAGTAAGAAAAAAGTAATAACTTTAAAACTCTAAAAATGTCAGGACCAGAAAGCCACGAGGTTGCCTCAGGCCAACAGGATCCATTTGCACGAGCAAGCCTCTGTTAGATTCGCGTTATATAACAAGGTTATTCGCCGCGTATAAGCGCTAGACTTGTGGCGAGGTATAACCGCTAGACTTGTAGTAAGAACTAGAGGCATGTAATACTTGTAATTATATAGGCACAGACCTCTAACTAAATTAGATAGAAGGGGGCAAGAATTAAGACTATTACCTATTACTACATACCTTTAAATAAGCTGTAACTTCCTTAATCTCTTACTCTAATATCCCTAACCTATTTATAATAATTTTAATTCTTCTATTTATATTAGACTATTAGATTAAGAAAGTTGTTATAGTTTAGACTCGTAACTTAACGCGTAATAGTAGCAAAGTTGCTAGAGAAGGCACTAAATCTACGCAAAGACCTGTAGCTATACAGAGAGCTAGCATTATATTTAGATTACTACCATAACCTATTATACCCTCTGGTTAGCAAGAGCCTATAGTAGCTATAAAAAACACCCCTATTAGTAATAATTATAATGCTAAAATCTTAGCGCTCTAAAAGCGTATTAATTAAGCAAGAAAGAAGCAGTAACTTTAAAAACTCTAAGAACTTATACATAATATTAATAACAGAGAATTACTAAAGGAGAATGCATCTGCAGCTCCTATTGCACCCGCTGCGTATTATCTGTAGTAAACCTTCGCATAAGCTCCTCTTAAGTAGCTTTCTTATAGTAGCTAGAATGCCCTTTAATTAAAGACTTTTATTAGTAACTATAAAGTATAATTTATAATAAATCCTTATTAATTTACTACTAACTTTACAAAGGTCCTATATACTAGCACCTGCCTTACTAGTACTGCAAAGCAATATTAGGCTACGGGAGAAAAAATTCGCAAGAATTATATTAAAAATCCCCTCTTATAAACTAACTTTTATAACTAGCTTAAAGGAGGCCTAGATAATTAAGAGAGCTGTTCCCTTAGCACGTGGTTAAAGCTTATTAGCTTTAAACAAGCGGATTATACTAACTTTAAAAGATTCCTTAAAAAATAGGAATAAACCTATGCTAAACTCCCTTCTTAATTAAACATAAAGAATAAAATAGGCCTTTTTTAAACAAGCCTTAACCGCAGCTTAAAGACATATTTAATTAGTAGTATATAAGCAGCGGATTAGCATAAACTTATTAGTAAATGTATCTCCTATTATAAATCTAATAATAATAAAGGTAATTATAATAATTCTTCTAGGTATAATAAGAGGAAAACTTAGGCAGACTCTTTAGAGAGAGAAACTTTACTAAACCTAAAAGGAAAGAGTAGTAACTAACTAAGTACTTTGTAGCAAAGCTAGGAAAAGGAGGCTATATATTATAAGTGTAAAAAAAAGGGCTATATAAGACTAAATTGCCTAGAACCTAACTATAGTATTTATAAGAAAAGCAGCTATATTACTACTATGCATAGAAGTAACCGCTTTAATCTAGTAACCTATCTAAACACTACTAGACCTAATATAAAGGAGAAAAAGCCTTATGCTTAGGAAAGCGCCCTAGCTTTAAGGACTAATATAAGATTTTATATTAAAGCATCCCTAAGGCTAGGAAACCGCTAGGTTATAGCAAAGTTAGCGCTAGCTAACACTAGTGCTACTTATTCTATTATTTATTCTAAGTTACTAATAGAGATAAATTAGAAAAAGGTAAGAAGGAGTAATTTACTAATAGAATTAGCAAATACACTACTAGAATACTATAGTATACTTAATATACTTTGCAAAGTATTTAATAGCATAGGTTGCAAAAAGATCTATTATGTAAGCTACTATATAGCTAAGACTTTAGAAGACCTTCTTCTAGGAATAAATTAGTTTAGAAATAAAGATCTATATATATTATTATAGTATACATAAGAGTGGATTTTCCTTATTATAAGATAATATATTAAAGTTATTATGTTAACAAAGCAACTACGTAAAGAGATAAAAGAGTTGTTTATAATACTAGTGCTTAGCGCTAGCTTCTTAAAAGGAATAGACCTTAAAGACCTAAGTACACTTAAGAAGAAACCAAGCAGCAAGACACCCGTGAAGAAGCTGCCTAAGTGTTATATAAATTTTGTAGATGTGTTTAACCTTAAAAAGGTAGCTTTATTGCCCTCCTTAGAAGGTTGCACGTATTTAATTAAAATTAAAGGAGACTAAAGACCCCTGTAGGGTCTAATATATAACCTTATAGAAAGGGAGCTAGAAGAGCTCCGCGAGTACCTTATAATAGCGTAGGAGAGAGGCTAGATATGTTATTTAATTAGTCCTGCTAGCGCCCTAATTCTCTTTATTCTAAAAAAGGGAGGCAAATTATGCCTATGTGTGGATTATAGAGGCCTTAATAAAATTATATAAAAGAATTAGGCCCCTATATTACTAATCTTAGAGATTCTTAATAGATTAAAGGGAGCTAAGGTTTATATAAAGTTTAACTTAAAAGACATGTATAATTAGCTTTGTATTAGCAAAGGAGATAAGTAGAAGACTGCCTTTTATTATTAATATAGTTACTATAAATATCTTGTGATGCCTTTTAGGCTTATTAACGCCCTAGCTACTTTCTAAGAATTTATTAATAACACCCTCTTAGGGCTTATTAATTTAATCTATATTATCTACCTTAATAACATTTTAATTTATAGTAGTGATCTAGCAGAGCATAAGTAGCATGTTTGCTAAGTCTTAGAGAGGCTATGTTTAAAGAAGCTTTACACTAACCTTAAGAAGTGTGAATTCTTAACTATAAAGGTTAACTTTCTTAGCTATATAGTATTAATAAAAGGAATTGCTATAAAGCTAGAGCAAGTTAAAGTAGTAGTGAATTAGCTAGAACCTTATAGTATTAAAGATGTGTAATTATTTCTTAGGTTTACTAGCTTTTATTATTATTTTATTTATAAATATAGTAAGATTATAGCTCCCCTTACTAATTTAATAAGGAATAATACAATAGGGCCACTTATATTAGGTCCCCGCAAGTATAAGGCGTTTAAGACGCTTAAGCAAAGCTTTATTATAGTACCTATTTTAGTATATTTTAATCCAGCTGCGCTATTAAGAATAAAGACTAATACATTATGCTTTATAATTAGCGTAATTCTTTTATAAAAGCAAGAAGACTAATAGCATCCTATTGCGTACGTATTAAGGAAGCTACTAGGTGCTAAAGTATACTATTTAACTCCTAATACTAAGCTACTAGTAATTTAAGAAGCCTTTAAGAATTAGAGACATTATATAGCCTATAGTACCTAACCTATTTAGGTTATTATAAATTATCTTAATTATAAGTATCTTGCGTTAAAGCCTAAGCTTACTAGCAGGCAAGTATAAGCCCTTAATAAACTTAATTTATATAACTTCACGATTAAATATAGGCCAGGGGTTAAGAACCCTGCAGACCCTTTGTCTCGCAGGTTAGACCATAATACTAGCGTTAAAGACGTGGGAGCTTCTTAAGCTTCATATTTTTTGTCTAAGTTTATCGGTGCGGAGTCGAAGCGATTGAGCTTCGAACTACCTCCGACCAAAGTTCGAAATGTGAAAGACATCATGAAGTCTTGTGCCTTTTGGGAGCTCTATGCGGTAAGCCAACCTATGATTTCCAATTGACTCAATGATTTTATAGGGTCCCAGGTACTTTGCCGCGAGCTTCTTGCTCGGTCGCTGCAGATTAATATTTTTTGTGGACAAAAGAACATAGTCTCCCACGTTGAATTTCATCGGTGTTCTCTTTTGATTGTAATACTTGGCTTGTACAGCTTGTACATGTCGTAGGAGCTTCTGCGGAACAACTTTTACGAGCTTTTTCTGGCGAACCTTCTGCCATAACGTTGCGACCAAGCGTCGACTAAGCACTGCATTCCATCCTCAAACAGACGGTCAGACTGAACGAATAAACCAATTGCTTGAGCATTATCTACGAGCCTTTGCTAGCGCTGAACAGACCGATTGGGTCGACCTTTTACCAATGGCGCAATTAGCGCTAGACTTGTGGCGAGGTATGACCGCTAGACTTGTGGCAAGGACCAGAGGCATGTAACACTTGTGATTATATAGGCACAGACCTCTGACTAGATTGGATGGAAGGGGGCAAGAATCAAGACCGTCACCTATTGCTACATACCTTCGAATAAGCCGTGACTTCCTGGCTCTTCAGAACAGTTTAAGATGTTATTAGAGTCGTGGATACCAATCCCGCTCAATAGCCTTATGCTAATAATAAGTCAACATAGCAGCGCTCTCGCAGCTAGACTCTGCTTCCTTAGTTAGCGTCTCGCACAGCGTAGAGCTAATGCTATAGAACCTCTAAAAGCAGCTATATATAATAAATTAAGCTAGGCGTAGCAAGAGGACGCCTTTATCTTGTGAACTAAGTAGCTTGTTTAAAGCTTAGAGGATGCCTGTGGCCCTTAAGCTTAAAATACGGGGGAAGTCTCTAACCCTCTAGATAATAAAATAAGAAAAGATTAAGAGAAAGCCTCTAGCCCTTAAGGTTATAGTAAAGAGGCTATCTCTAACCCTTTAGTTAGAAGCTTAGGGGATACCTCTAGCCCTCTAGGTTAGTTAATTAATAAAAATAGAACACTTCTTTTTAGAGACTATATATATATTCTATTAGGTCTTTATAAAGAGATTTTAATGCTTGTTTATAATAATAAAGCTATAGGGCATTAGGGAGTTAGTAAAATACTTTATTAAATTACTAACTAATACTACTAGCTATATATAAGAAAAGATATTAAAGAATATATTTGCACTTATTTTAATTATTAAGTATTAAAGCTAAGGCAGTATTAACCTTATAGCAAACTTACTACGCTCCCTATACTAGACTAACCCTTTTAAGAGCTATTAATAGACTTTATTATAGGACTTCTACTAATAAAGGGATTAGGATCTAAGATATATAATACTATCCTTATAATAGTTAACTAATTTACAAAGTATACTATTTATATGCTAATGTTAAAGCAATTAAGTAGTAATAGTTTAGCTACGCTTTTTATTAATTTAGTTTTTAAAGATTATAGTATCCTAGAAGGCATTATAACTAACCGCGGAATAACTTTTATAAGCTTTTGCTAGTAAACCTTCTGCTATAATATTATAATTAAGCGTTAACTAAGCACTATATTCTATTCTTAAATAAATAGTTAGACTAAATAAATAAACTAATTACTTAAGCATTATTTACAAGCCTTTGCTAGCGCTAAATAGACTAATTAGGTTAACCTTTTACTAATAGTGTAATTTATATATAATATAAGCTACTATAGCTCTCTCTGCAAATCCCCTGCTAAGGCGCTTTAAGGTTTTATACCTAGAGGCCTATTATATATAAAGAGAATAACTACTATAATAAATAAATAAGCTAAGTTATATAGAGCGGAGCTATAACGCAAACATAAAGAGATATAAAAGCTCCTATAATATATATAAGCTATATAAGCTAAGTATTATAATTAAAAAAAAATACTAATAAAATTTAATATAGAAAACTATATTCTTTTATTTATAAAAAATATTAATCTATAGTAACTAAGTAAGAAGCTTATAGTAAAGTACCTAGGACCTTATAAAATTATTAAGTTAATTAGAAATTATAGGTTAGCTTACTATATAAAGCTTCTAAAAGGCATAAGACTTTATAATATTTTTTATATTTTAAACTTAGAAT
>SRQA01001381.1:0-10609 GCA_018360365.1 Claviceps citrina
CGTCGTCCCCGGCGCGGGCGGCTTCGACGCCCTCGCCCTGCTCACGAGGGACGACGAGCCCACACGCCGCCGGGTGGAGGACCTGCTCGCGCGGTGGAGCCGCGAGAGGGATGTCCGGGTCCGGCTGCTGGGCGTGGGGGGCGAGATGGAGGGCGTGCGGCGCGAGGAGCTGGATGTGTATGCGGGGTGGGTGTGAAGGAGGTACGGAAAGGACGTGTTTGTCGAAACATGAGAGAATGGAGAGTGAATAAAAAGGATATTGAAACATGGACGAATAAACTATAGGATTAATGATAATTATAATCACAATGGAATGATGGAGTAATAACACTCGGACGAAATGAAAAGGGGGGGCGGGGGGGGGGGGGGGGGGGGGAGTAGTTTTTCTTCCTCAGTAAGATGGGTATACGGCCTACGTACCTACCTACCCATCTAGTAGTAGGTAGTCCGACCCGGGGTGTTGACTGTGCCCTCGACATGAGTGCCTCGTATCTGGCAAAGAAGCGGTAGACCGTTGCAGTCAGGACCTTGTAGCAAGTAGCAAGGGGGAGGAGGAGGAGGTTGGTGGCCGTGGGTGGTGCGCGCATCCACGATGGCGTGCACATGACAGTTTTTTCATTCGTACCAAGGTTCACGGCCTGTTGTGTGCCTACTACGACTACCAGGCTGGTACCTCGAGTACGGAGGCGGAAAAGGAAGCTCTGATTACCGGCGTTGTTGGCCAAGAGCCGCGTTTCGATTAGAATTAGTCCTGCTGCTTGTCTCGCGCGATACCATTACCGCATCCGACATGGATGGTGATTGTTCCAGGTAGCAATCCGTCATGCCATCCATCCATCTATCCAATTACGCCTTGTAACCATGGTCGGGGACACCCCTGTGCGGTACAAGAAATCATTCGTGTTACTTCGGTCCCCTATGCCGAGGCGTCCGTGCCTCCGTCTCCGCCCCGAAGATTCAACCATTACCCGACGAGAGGAGAGAAGAAGGAGAAGAAGAAGGGAAGGAAAGGAAGAGAAAGATGGATAGCAAGAAGAGAGTTGAGCGATTTGTTTTACCTGCCGATCTGCAGGTGCAGCATGGTTCTTTGCTGCATGCATATCCCCCGTATGTCCCCGAATGACCCCTTATACATTTGGTCCTTCAATACCATAGGGGCCGAGCTTCCAGCTCTCGCGGCCGTGGCCGTGACTCATCACCATTGTATGAAGAGGAAGAAGAAGAAGGAGGAGAAGAAGAAGCCCAACCCCGGCGAAGACGCGGCGACGGTCGGGACATTTTGTGGAACGTGTACTCGGAGGGCGACTCGGGTCGTAGCTCGAGCACCCCGATTTGAGACGCCGCGGCCTTTTCGCGCAGGATGGAGATTCTGAAACCCGGTTGGTCAGTCGCAAGACAAAGGAGGGAATAAAAAAACGGCCGTGATGTTTGCCACCGATACATCATGTGTTGCAGGGCTTACTCTTCCTGGGATAGGCCGGGCAGGTTGACGGTTTCACGCCTCAAGCCAAACGGTGCCGACTGCATCCATCATGTCAGCAAGGTTATATGTAGACATTGCATACCGCCCCAGAGTCCTGACTTTGGCGGGAAACAAGCGGAAGAGGAAGGGGTGCTCACAATCTCAACTTCCCGTCGGTGTCTCCTCGCGCGGTGACGGATAATGCCCTGAATGCGGGTGTAAAGCATGATGAGGTTTTGCTTCATGTGAATAGAGGGCCGAATGATTATGCTGCTGCGCAAAGTGAATGCTGATCGTGACAATGTGTTGATGATGATGATGGTGTGGTCAAGTGGTGGTGAGCCGGCTGGACAAGAGTGATGATGTGTTTGATCCGGTCGCGGGCCAAGTTGTCCTCAGAAGTGGGCGTGATGATATGCGGTCCGCTGGAGAAACCAGGGACAGACTCTTATGATGCAGAATGATGCAGGACGTGTTGAGCAGTATGCTATAGCACGGAGCTACGCGACGCAATGCTGCTGGAAACACAAACAAGGTACGAGAGCCGAATGGCGGATGGTAGCTGAGGCGGTGGTAGCTGAATTCACGAAAGGAATGACACGCCGACTGGTCTTGGCTGTGAGCCCCAAAAGTCTGACGGAAGGATGAAGCAAAAGAAGCTTGAAAGAGGGAGGGAGAGCCAGGACGGGGCGTGATGCTGTGATGAGAAGAGCAAAGCTGATGGGGACCGGCAGAGGAGTGGAGGAGGGGAAATAGCTTCATTATTATACCATGCCATGGCCAAAAAGTACTACGTGTTGCTCAGCCAGGCATGCATGTATGTATATGCCCAAGGGTCGAAGGGCTGGGCTACACAAGGCACCGAGCTGTTGTCTTTGCCAGAAGGTGAGCCTGGACAACCGGAAACCGGTACCACGTAGCTCTGGTCGTCAGTGGGATGAGACCGTAGAAGTATTGGAGAGTTTGACAGTGTCAGCAAGAGGCGGCCATCAGGAATAACAACCCAGCCGGCGGCGGGTCCACGGGAGCGCGAGCCGGTGACGGGACGGTGATGAATGGTGTCATCAGGGCGATCCATCATGGGCCTTCGTGGAGTTTTGGCCCGATTCTGACTTGCGGTGCCCGACCGCCAAGCTGCCCAGCTGGCCATTGCTGCAAAACACCTGCGCACATCAGGCATCCGTCCATCGCGCGCCCTGCTGCAGGCCAAGACCACAACGAGCTCGACTTTGATTTTCGGTTTCGGTTTCGGTTTCGGTTCGGGTTCGGTGCAGCCGCAGGCGCAGGGCCCAGCAGGGTCTTGCATTTGGTGCCGAGACGAAAAGATGCCAGGGAACCTGCCTGCCTACTACCTACTAGGTTGGTAGAAAGGTAGATGGCGTTGTCTGCCCGATCGGGAAGGAAGGGGTGTGGTCCCGCCCGCCACAAGGCTGGGGGCGTGTACGGAGGGAGCATGGCTGGTAATCGTTGTGGTTTATTCATCACCGTATGATGGTCCGTCACAACTCGCGTCCGGTGAAGCCTCGCACAAGGAAGGAGCCAGGCTGAAGCCCGCCCAGCTCACCGCAAGGCCCCGAGACGAAAGCTTCCTAGATACGCCTGGTAGGCTGCAGCCAAGTGACTTTTCTAGTCAGCCTGGGCCATCCTACCAGCCTGACGCATCATCTCGCAAGGGGGGGCAATATCTCTGCCGTATCTCAATGCATTCCGATCCTTTGGGGGATCGATTGCATTGCATGCGGCTCGACCGAAGGGCTGCCGCTGTGGCTCTGGAGACGTCGCTTGGCTTTCCCTGCCGTCGAGTCTCGAGACAAAAGAGCAAGGGTCGCACCGTCTGGCCGAAACATATGTACAATGTCGACTGTGTTAGAACGAACGGCCGGAGACCTCGCCACGACTGTGTCACAGTGCCGAGGGCGATTGGGCATTCCCTGGGAGTGCATTCGAGATTTCCAGGGCTCATCAGGCCTCACGCAATGCAGCTGCAGAGTGCATGATGCAGTCTCAGCTACCTATGCAGCAAGGTACTCAGTCATGTACATATGTACACGCATGTCCGGAAGAGCAGTCCATCCCTTGTCATTCCTGCGACTACGAGAAAGACATGTCCCCCGAAATGAGGGCTCTCGTCACTGAGTAAAATGCTGAACGAATCCGCCAGGAAAAAAATAAAAAAAATAAAAAAAAATCAAACCTTGGTTGAGTGCCGGGCCAACCAACAAGCCTCTGCCTCTCCCACCTGCATGTTGCATCATGCAGAGTGACAGAAGCAATGGGATCCCTTGTCCTTTGCTGCGCCAGATCCTGAACGGTGACGACCTAAACTGGTTGGGCCAAGGCCACGTATGGGCCGGCCCTCCCCTGCCTGCTGTTCGTTGTGAAGGGATCCGCGGTCCGCGTCATCACCCACTGATGGGCCTCTTCTCACCAGCGTCGACATGGTGTGACGAACACCACTTCGCGATACCAATCCAAGGGCCCGGGACGATGTGTCATTTTCTGGTGTGACCAACAAGCCGAGGACGGTCCCGAAATCAGATGACATGGCATTGAAATTGTGATTAATCAACAAAAAAAAAAAAGAAAGGGAAAAAGAAAAACACGCACACGCACACACACACACACAAGTAGATGCCAACGGTTACAGGGCCAGCCGTGGGCACTATTAGCCTCTATCTCGCCCTTGAATGTCCCAGCGGGAGCCACCAGCATCAAGCTGCTTTCTCGTTTGCAATGGCGAGCCTGTCTTACGAGCTTAGCGAGCACCAAAAGGCCTCCGGAAGATCAGATCACCATGAAAGTACAGGATCAATTTGATGCAACCCTACTGCAAGGAGGGAGTGGTCGCCCAGCGAAATATTTGAAATACATGCGCATCGTGCCCCGCCCACATACACATGTACTTAGAGACCAGCAAGAGCAAAACCAGCAAATGGCTTCTTTCTAGCCGCGACTTCATCATGCTCATCATTCATCTCGGAGCCGTTCCTTTGGGGTCTGCAAGCAAGTGCCGCCGCTGCAATTTGGCGCCTTTCGAAACATGGTCGGCGCACCAGACCCTGTCCAAACGCCCGCCGGCTGATCAGCAGCAGCATCTGGTCTCTCTACTAGCGTGCCGAGGCACAGATCTGATCTCGCTAATCGTCTCATGGCAAAACTACACTAATTGAACGTAATCATATAGACGAAACTTGCTGCGCCATTTCAGCTCCGTCGGCGGTGAGCCGCGAGACACATGGTACATGGTTATTTCGGATGGTCCTTGACGTGGAAGCTCTTGGACTTGACGAATTGTTCAAAGCCAAACTTGCCTAGAGTCTGACCCTTGCCCGAGTTCTTGTACCCTGTCCACGCCAGGTCCTAGATTTTGTGTAGGAACAGTCAGCCAGAGCGGGGGAGAATCACGAAAAAACGAGTTGCAATCATCGCCATCGATGCGTCACTTACCGGACTGGGAAAGTCACAACGGTTCACAAAGACGGTACCTGCCTCCACCTCCTCAGCCAGGGCGTATCCCTTGTTCACGTCTTTGGTCCAGATGCTGGCCGTGAGGCCAAATTCACTGTCATTCATGAGCGCAAGGGCTTCGCTGTCGCCCTTGACCTTCATGACGGGAATGACGGGGCCAAACGTCTCCTCCGTCATGACAGTCATGGAGTGGTCAACCCCAACCAGCAGGGTCGGTTTCACGAAGTTGCCCTTGGGCGGTGGGTTGCTAAAGCTCTCGTTTTCTGGCGTGGCGTCCTTGGCGCCCTTTTGCAACGCATCTTGAATATGCGCCTCAATCGTCTCCTTGGAACGCTTGGAAACGACGGGCCCTACGTGCGTCGCCTTGTCCAACGGATCGCCCAGCTTGTAGCCCTTGAGCACGCCCTGCACGGCTTCGACAAAGGCGTCGTGCACCTTCTCGTCCACATACACCCGCTCCAGGGAGCAGCAGCTCTGTCCCGAGTTGAAGATGGCACCGTCCACAATCTCCTCGGCGGCCCACGCAATGTCGACGTCGCCGCGAACGTAGGCGGGATCCTTGCCACCGAGCTCCAAGCCAACGTTGACGATGCGATCCGACGCGGCTTTCTGAACGGCGAGGCCGCCCGCCACGGAGCCGGTAAAGCAGATGTGAGCGATTCTGGGGTCTCGCACCACATTTTCCATGATGCTGGGGGAGCCGCAATGGAAGTACTGGAGCACGCCGTTTGGGAGGCCCGACTTGGTGAAGTATTCCGCCACATGCTCCACGATGGTGGGCGTCTGGGGCGACGGCTTCAAAATGACGGTGTTGCCGACCAATATTGCCGGAATCAGGGAGTTGACCAGGATCAAATAAGGGTACTGAGACATGAGTTAGCACGTAATACATCAGCCCGACCATGTTTGAAGGGTGTAAATAAAAACAAGAAGAATCTTGAAAAGAAAAATGACCATGGGGGGATCGACGAGCTTGATGAGCCCGTTTGTGTTTGCAATTGTATAAAAAGCACTTGCATTCCACGCAAAGATGATGAGCACAGGCCCGACGGGCACTTTCCGAATGAAGCGCTTGAACCCCCTCTCGGCCTCGCCATCGGTATCCCGGAGGGCGTCGTCGCTAATCTTGAGCAGGTACCTGGCCCGCGCGATGGCCGTCTTGATCTCCTTGCCCGCAAACGCGATGGGGCGGCCCATCTGGACGGTCAGCTCCTCGGCCAGCTCGGCCTCGTGGCTGGCGAGCTCGTCGAGGAACCGCCGCACAATGTCCTGCCGGTCCCGGAGGGAGGTGGTCCTGCGGAACGTCTGGAAGGCCTCGGCCGCGAGCTTGGGCAGGAGGTCGAGCTCGGCGGCCGAGGCGCCGTTGCGGGTGAGGATGGGCTCGTTTGTGGAGGGCGAGATGGTGGTGATGGTTTCGACGGACATGGTGGCGGTGGGTGGGTGCGCGGGCCTTTTCTTTTCCTTTCTGCTGTTTTTTCTTTTTTTCTTCCCCTTTGATGAAATGGCGGTTGGGGGTTTGGGAATGGTTCTTGGATGGGTCTCTATTATGTTGAATTTTGGAGAGAAAATAAAGGAGATGGATGGGTTTTGAGAGCTGGGTGTGGCCGATGAACCAACCTCGAACTTGCTGGCTTGGCAAAACGCCCCAATCCGAAGCCGCAATGTCACTGCCCTCCCCCCCCAACGGCGGCAAACCACGGCATGTTTGTTTCCTTCCCCCCCCCCCCCAGACCCCCACTCACCGCCCGCCCGCCCTCAAGGTTGTCCCTTATTTATCTTATCGGCCACGCAACGCCATGGCATACGATTGCAACTTTTTTTCCCCTCCTGTCCTTCGCTTCCCGGTGGTTTCCAGCTTGAAAAAAAAAAAAATCCACATACAAAATTCGGGTCCAATATTAGCCCGTGTTGCAACGCAAAATGGGTGCCGAAAAGAAAAACGACTTTCTGGACATTTCCGACAGCGAGGACGACCAGCAAGACGGGTACAATTCTGACGATGAGGTGACCAAGGGTGGCCGCAGCGCCAAGCGTCGCAAGGTTGATCGGGACGATGACGACGGTGACGACGGCGCCAGCGACGGCGATCAAGATGCGAACGATGATGATGATGATGATGATGATGAGCGTGCAGATCCAGATAGCGAGAACAATGTCGCAGATGATAAAGGAAGAAAAGGCAGGCAGGCCGCCTCAAAAGCAAGCACCGCGTCGAAGCCCCCGCAAAAGGACATCCCGCAGCTGGACCCGACCATCGTCGGCATGGACCAGCCGCTGGCCAAGAAGAACCTCGTCACCTCCGAGGCGGCCATCAAGAAGTCCGGCGTCGTCTACATATCCCGCATCCCGCCCGGCATGAAGCCCTCGGCCCTGCGCTCGCTCCTCAGCCCGTACGGGAAGCTCAACAGGATATTCCTCGCGCCCGAGGACCCCACCGCGCGCGCGAGGCGCAAGCGCGCCGGCGGCAACAAGCGCCTGCTCTTCACCGAGGGCTGGATCGAGTTCCTCCGCAAGAGGGACGCAAAGGCCGCGTGCGAGCTGCTCAACGGGCAGAACATTGGCGGCAAGAAGGGGTCCTTCTTCCGGGACGATGTCTGGAACCTGGTCTACCTCCGGGGCTTCAAGTGGCACAACCTGACGGAGCAGATCACGGCCGAGAACGCGGAGAGGACGAGCCGCATGAGGGCCGAGATCAGCAAGGCGACGCGGGAGAATAAGGCGTTTGTGAGGAACGTGGAGAAGGCCAAGATGTTGGATGGGATGCAGGCCAAGGCGAAGAAGAGGAAGGCGGGCGACGATGGGGACGGCGAGGATGCTGCTGCTGCTGCTGCTGCTGCTGGTACGAAGAAGGCCGTAAAGGGAGACCGGCCGCGGACGTTTACGCAGATTGCGCAGGTGAAGAAGGGTGGGGAGGGATCAGAGGAACAGCCCGAGCACGTTGCAAGGGTGTTGAGCAAGATTTTCTAAAAAGAATACGGGCTCAAAATAATACTTTCTACCGACGATTCACTGCATTAGCGTTACATGAGTAAATAATAGTACTTGTTTCTGTCTTTTTTTCTTCTAGTGTGAGTGAAAGAGCAAAATAAGAGTCGCGCGAAATAGGTGTTTCTATTTGTCACTTTGGGGCAGAAAAGAAGCAAAAAAAGCGCGCTGGCACACAAGATGTCGCATTCCTACCGTACATAGAGGCGCAGGATCAATTTCGGTCGGCCAGGGCGGTCATGCTGTTTCTAGTGGGGGCCTCTTTTGGCTCCACCACCCAGATTAGACCCCCCGGTCCACGACTCGAACATCGTCCTATCCGACTTTGGACGTGATAGGCAATTTCCGCTCAACTATGTCGGCATGCACAACATGTTGTGAGCCTGGTTGGTTACAAGTTTTCTACGACTAGCTATATACCGTAGGACCCAGCCGAAGAGATAAGAACTCTTTACACGGCTTATCAAGCAGCGGGGCAAATAATTTTCATCGCCATTCAATTCGCACGCCCCCGCGATGGCCGATTTTGTGTGTGCAGACGGCGTGGGCAACGGCGGCCCTAGTTTCTCTTTCTCATATCCTTCCCCCCCCCCTCCCGCCGCCCAAAGCATCATCATCAGACATCGCTTGAGCAAAGTTCGTTCGCGGGATCCTGTTCAGCCAAGATGTCGATGGAGCTCGACGATGCGCCCGTCGCTCTCGCGGCGACGCAGCAACAAACTGCCGCTACGTAAGTACCAGTGCTGCCACGAGCCGTCTCGACTTTTTTCGCACCCATTTCCCCTTTTTTTTATCAATGTGGTCGGTGAGATGGGGGATCGATAGAAAAAAAAAAAAAACGCACGACGTCCCAAAAGGCTAATATTGATGTCTTTTCCGTCCGCTTTCGTCTTGTTTCTTCGGAGTAGTATCCTCTGCTGCAACTGCGGCGCGCCCATAGACGGAACGACAGCCACGGGAGCCCTCTGCTTCAACTGCGTCAAACTCACGGTCGACATCTCGCAGGGGATCCAGCGCGAGGCGACGCTGAACTTCTGCCGCGACTGCGACCGATGGCTTCTGCCCCCGACGAGCTGGGTGGTGGCCATGCCCGAGTCGCGTGAGCTCCTCGCCCTGTGTCTCAAGAAACTACGGGGTCTCCACAAAGTGCGCATCGTGGACGCCAGCTTCGTGTGGACGGAGCCCCATTCGCGCCGGATAAAGGTCAAGCTCACGATCCAGGACGCGGTGCAGGACGGCGTCCTGCTCCAGCAGAGCTTCGAGGTCGTGTACGTGGTGGCGACGCAGCAGTGTCCCGAGTGCGCCAAGTCGTACACTGCCAACGTGTGGCGGGCCTGCGTCCAGGTCCGGCAAAAGGTGCTGCACAAGCGGACGTTCTTGTTCCTGGAGCAGCTCATCATGAAGCACGGCGCGCACAAGGACACGCTCAACATCAGGGAGGCCAAGGACGGCATCGACTTCTTCTTCTCGCAAAAGAACCAGGCCGAGAAGTTTGTCGACTTTCTCAACTCGGTCGTGCCGGTCAAGGTGAAGAACTCGCAGGAGCTCATCTCGTACGATACACACACGGCCAAGCGATCGTACAAGTTCACCTACTCGGCCGAGATTGTGCCCATCTGCCGGGATGACCTGGTGGCCATGCCCATCAAGCTGGCAAAGCAACACGGCAACATCTCCCCCCTGGTCCTGTGCCACAAGATCGGCACGGCCGTCTACCTGCTGGACCCCCAGACCCTGCAGACGGCCGACATCAGCTCGCCCATCTACTGGCGCGATCCCTTCCGGTCGCTCGCCGACGCCAAGGAGCTGGTCGAGTTTGTCGTCATGGACATTGAGCAGACCACGACACGCAGAGGCAAGTGGGTGCTGTCGGAGGCGACCGTCGCGCGCGCCTCAGACCTCGGCGTCAACGACAAGACGTACTTCACCCGGACGCATCTGGGCCACTACCTGCAGCCCGGCGACTCGGCCATGGGCTACCTCCTGACGGGCACCATGTTCAACAACCTCGAGTACGAAGCCATCGAGGCGTCCAACGTCTACTCGTCCACGATCCCGGACGTCGTCCTCGTCAAGAAGCACTACCCGCGCCGCAGGAGGAACCGCCGCCGCAACTGGAAGCTCAAGCGTCTTGACAAGGACGAGGGCGAGCTGCTGCCCAAGAAGGCCGACCAGGACCGCATGGACCGCGAGTACGAGCTCTTCCTGCAGGATGTCGAAGAGGACGAGGAGCTCCGCGCCGCTCTCGCCCTGTACAAGAGCGAGAAGAGGCGAGAGCAGGAGGAGATGAGCGTGGCAGAGACGGAGGGCGACGAGGAAGACGGCGGTGCTCCGCAGGTGGACATGAATGAACTATTGGACGACTTTGATGAGCTCACGATGAAGGAGTCTTGAAAAAAAAAAAGGGGGGGAAGTTTGGGAGGACGACTTTGATGAGCTCACGATGAAAGGGGTCTCGGAAAAAAAAAGCCCAGGGTTCGGGGGAAAAAAAGTAAATGACTTTAGAATGAAAATGCAAGATACTCTCATTGCAGTCACAATGGAAAAGCCGGGCGTTTCCTTTTCTTCATTTTTTTTTTTATTTTTATTTTTCCGAAAAAAGACTGTTGGTATGGGAAAAGCGACCAGTGACGGACAGCTACGACGAGTCACGGCTTCTGCGGTTCTCACGTCCGAAAACAACCCAGTGACCAT
>SRQA01001382.1:0-10599 GCA_018360365.1 Claviceps citrina
CTTCTTAAGCTTTATATTTTTTATTTAAGTTTATTAGTATAAAGTTAAAGTAATTAAGCTTTAAACTACCTTTAACTAAGAAAGAAATAGTTACTATTAGTATTGTTAATTCGTACACAGGCGAATTAATAACAAAGGTACAAGAAATAACAAGCAATGCGCGCGCAAAAGGAAGTACTAGGATTCTGGTTAACGTTTTTGATATTACTATCTAGCTGGCTGAGTGGGAGGCCTTTTGGTGGTTTTCGTAATGCGCAAAGTTGTGGGTTACGTGACCAGCGCACTGGCCACCTATCTAAGGCGAGCTCGGATGCGGCTAATTAGGATGCGCTAGGTCTACGTTAACCTAACCTGTTGCGTTAATATTAACACTAGCACTCTTCTCTTTTTATGCCGGAAATCAACGCAATATAAAGAGCCTCTAATCCCTCCCTACTAAATATGTTAAACACTTAGCTAATTAAATCTAATCCCTTAATTAGATCCTTACACAAAGTAATAAAGGAAATAGCGATAGTTATCGCAACACAACAGGTACTAATTAGTACAACCCTAATATCCCTAAAACACACACAACATGCTGTGGTCGCAGCTAAAGAAATAAATATAGAAGTTATTATAATTATATATATTGCAACGCTACTGCTTGAGATCTATAACTCTTAATAGGGCAGTTGCCGTCACAAAGATTAAAGTATGTGTGCTTCTTATAATAACTCTTGTAATAACCCTTCTGTTAGGTCTTATGCCGCTCTTTTCACCTAACCTTCTATCCTAATTATAATCTCGTTCGTATTAATAAGGGTCTTAAGCGCTCGGTTTAGTAAAGTCTTTGTTATTACATTAGCTAGGTTATCTTTGCTATTAATCTAGCGGATTTCAAAGATTTCTCTACGTTTGTACAATTACTAAAGAGCTATAATATTAATTATTAATTACTTCTCTTTAGTAGTACTAAGCTTAACAAGGCATTTGTATAGTAAATTTAAATCTGTATACAGGATTATTAGAATTTCAGGCAGATTAAGCTAGTCTGTGATTATCTTAACAGTTATGCTAATTACGTAGGCTATATTAGCACCTTAAACCATGCCGTACAATTTAGAAGCGAGGGCGCTGCGTGTAACACGTTTACACTTCGTTAAGCTATACGTGATAATATTGCCTTTTATTATAAATTAAGCCTCGCCGAAGTCCTTGTTTCCGATTGTAATAAGGTATCTAATCTAAGAGCTAAAGTCTTTGTTGTTTGCAAAGAATCTGTTAATAAAGACAAAGAGATTCGCTCTTTTAAGGTTAATTAGGATATAACACAGCCCTTAATCCGGGTGATCTATCTGCTACTAAAGCCTCTTGTTAAGGAATTTAACATCCTTGTCTATAAGATCTTGCCTTTGTGCTATAGAAGAGAGGTTAAAGGCGGCTTTAGGTTAATAGATTATAGCAATGTACGCTCCACAAGCTCTTTGTTAACAATATTCCTCCTAGCGCTTCTCCGGATCTTTATTAATAAGTTAAAGCTTGCTAATCTGCCCTTTTTAGCAAAGAGAAACAGAGGAATTAGCGTTAAGGGTAAGCTTGTAACTATTAAAGATTAGAGGGTAGTCTATTGTAAGCTTCTCCTTTAGCTTAGCAAGGAATTTAGCAGCTTATAGTTTGTTTTCTTCTTGATTAGAAAACGGTTAATTAGCTAAGATAAGGGTATTATTAGTCTGTATGCCTACAATGCTAAATTTATCTACGGAGCTGCTAATAAGGAGGCAAGGGTTGTACGTGGAAGGCATTATAAACAACTTCTCGCGATAATGCTTCTAGTACGTTACCTACTAGTGCGTGCTAGCCTTAGGGATTCTGTAGAGAGGCTTAATAATCACTATAATTATGCTAGGAGGATGCTAATCTCTGACTTCTTTAGGCAATTAGCACAGGATCTTGCGGTTAAGGCTTGTGACAGATTAAACGTAGGCTTGCGTAATATCTCTTAGCTTAATAGAGATATCCCTTTTTGCGAGTAAAGGAGCTAAAGTTATAATTAACCGTTAACTTGCCCGTTAAATTATAGGAGCCTAGGTTAAGATTATCTGCTTGCTAGCATTATTATAAGCTTACACCACAAGTCGTGATTTTTCGTACAGTGCTAGGGTGCCTTTGCCTTTAATTTTATCTATAAAACGGCTATTAAAGATGCGTTATATGCTGTGTTTTTTAGCGTTGTAGATCTTAAGTTAGAAGACTTCTTGCTAGAGCAGAGCGTTAAGTTCCTTCTGCTAGGATGCCTTAAAAGGTGCTCCTATAGTCTTCACAATGCCTTACTAGCGGAGTTAATAGGCAAGGGCAAGATCTCCTTCTTCTTTTGCAGTAAGAAACGCTTTAGCAAGCAGAGTGCCTTAAAGCATTAATTTCTCAAAGTCTTAGTTAATTAGGGGGGTCTTTTGCAGTCTGCCTCTGCCTTGCTTAACAGGCTGCCTTTTAATAGTGCTCTTATTAGGAAAGTTAAAGGTAACTCTCTTTGTTAGTTCACGCGGTTAGTTATTATAATCCTCTTTATCCTTGTTAGTAGGTGGAGGAGGAAGGGTCTTTTTATTAGCTATAATCTCTGGATTGCTTGGATTACGTAGGAATAGCTTTATAACAATAGATCTAAATTTTGTTAGTCCTAAAGGCATCTCTACTATGCAGGTTATACCTCCCGTGGCTAAGAGTCTGTAAGGACCTTGCTAACTACCTTTCTTGCGCTAGACCTGTACCTTAGATTATAGCGGGATCTAGTGGGTTAGGAGAGTGTTAGGCCTATTGCGGCAGGCAAGGGCATTACTAATCTAGCGCTTTGCAAGCAATCTGCGGGCTTTAAAGGTAGCTTTGCGAATTACTTTAGCACGTTAAATAATAGAAAACGCTAGTAGTAAATCCTATAATAGTTATAGATATGCCCTAAACACAAGAAGTGTTAGAACAAAGCCGTTTAGGCTAGCAGAGTTATTCACAGCTTTCACAGCCATTTAAAGAAGGTAGTCTTACTACACGTGGTCTCTAAGTTCGCTTTTAATAATGCTATACGCACGTCAGAGGGGAGCGTAATATCTTTCAACCTTTCCAACGCTATTGTAAGCTTCCACAGGGACCTTGTTAACTTTAATTGCTAACCCTCAGGCGTATTAACGGAATTTAGCTAACGCGAAGTTCTTTCTAGCATTGTGAACAATCCATTTAGGCGGTCTAAGATAACTATTAATCTAACAAGCTCTAATAGTGTCCCAAACGTCTCTAGCAGTCTGCTTCCTTAGTTTAAGAAAACAGGCAGCTTAGAAAGCTATAGCGGAATCTATAATATAGAGGACTAGCTTGCCGTTAATTTAGAGGATATTAATAATAATCTTGTAATTAAACTTATAGTTATCTTTTAACGTGAACTTAAATCGGCTAGGGCTCTTGCTATAAAGTTAACACTGCTTGCAGAAACTAGTAATCTTTTGCAGGATCTTTAGGTTAAATTCCTCACTAGCTTTATGGAGAACCTTTCGCAGTCTTCTAATTGAAGGGTAACCAAAACATTAATAAAGCTGCCGAAGTTGCGTTTCTATAAGGAAGAAGGCAACCACTATAGTTAGCTTAAGATCCCACTATAAATGACCCTATTATTAGGTTATAGGGATTTTTTTTATGCCTTAAATTAGCAGGTTCCTTAGGTTATTAAGCTTCACATTTATACGGTCTATATTAGTGATTAAGAATAAGAAGGGTGTTGCCGTTAGTAGCATGTGGAATTTAATCTCTCTAAGCACCGTAGGAACCTTTAAAGAACCTAGTAACAATGCTTTTCCGGCGCTAAAGGCAACATTATGTTAACTCGCGAATTAGTTGATTTGCAGCGAGGGAAATAGGCGTAAAAGGGCTTAGGCTTAAGCAATGCTAACCATAGAGACTCCCGCAGTGCTAGTGTTAGGAAGGATGCCTCTAAAGGTCTCTTCTAAATAGCGTGCTTTAGCAAGGAAAACATTATTAGACTAAGGCTTTTTATAGGGATTGCTATGGTAAAGGGCATGTTTGAATAACTGGTCTTAAAGCATCTCAAGCACCTTACTGCTATTAGGGATCTCTATTAAGAGTATTAACCTTTGTAATGCTATAGTAAGGAATTACAAAGGACCTGCAGGAGGATTAGAGTGGTTGTCCTTTTTGGTCTTATCTAATAAAGCTATTATTGCCTCGGTCTTAAGGATTAATTACTTAAGGTTATTAGGATTACTACTATTATTGTCCTCGCCCTTAATATAAGTAAGGAATTGCTGCTACTTCTGCTCCGTTAGCCTGCCGTAATAGAATTTAGATTAATTCTAATGCCTTTGTGATGCCTCACGTTCTTTAGCGGAGTGCTTTGTAGACTAGCACCCTTGCTTCTTGTAAATAAAGCAGCGGCCCTTATAACGGATAGAGGGCCCGTGTTGTTGCCGTTAGAAGTCACGATTCTTCCTGTAATAATAATTAGTGTAAAACGCGGCATCTGAGTCGACTTTAGCCTCTTTTTAATAGAACGTACTGCGCTTAGTAGCGTTTCTTTTGGCTTGCTTTACTCTAATACTTTTCTAGAGCTTTAACGTTAGGTCCTTGTATGTAGAGGGGCTATTGTAGGCTATAAGGCTGCATTTAGGGATATTATTAATGGCGGCGAGAAGCGTGTTTTGTATGTTAATCTTATTGTTTACGTGGCCTCTAGTCCCACAATAAAGAGAGATAATCTTATTAGAGAGGAGGTTAAGGGCCTTAAGCATACTCTTTTTGGGGTTTTCTCTTATTACCTTATGTAGCGTGATTGTGTGGAGGTTATTATAATAAAGCTAAGTAGTGTTAATGGTTTTAAAGCGGTCTTTAATGGATTTAACTATTTAGGTGAAAGTTATGCCTTTGCTAAGGAGAAAGTCCTTATAATATATTAAAGCTTTTCCTTTAAGTATTATAGGAAATGCCTTATAGAAGAGGGACTCTAGGAGGTTAATTTGCTTATAAAGGGCTTGGAAAGTCTTTAGCTTATTGTTAAAGAAGTTATATATCTCTCCACTATACTTTTCCTTATTAGAGTAAATCTTGTGAAGGTCCATAATCTTTTGTAATACTATTGCTAGGTCTAATTCCAGCGGGGAGTAAAGTAAAGGATAAAAACGCTTATAAGATCTCTAATAATTAAGGTTATTATTAGGTGCGGCAGTACGTTGCTACTATCCTTATTAAGGAACGTTTCCCTTAGGCCTTTGTTATAGTAGCAAATCCCGTATCCAAGCTGCTTTAATACCTAGGTCTAGAACTAACCCTTAGGGCTATTATTAAGTAGGCTTGTAAGATCTCCTGTTAAAGTCAGGAAGGCCTAGGGGAGCTAACTAGATAGTTAGCGCTAAATTCGGGGCCTGCCCTAGGTCTTAGAAGTTCCTATAGGTCCTCCTGTTAAAGTTAGGAAGGCCTAGGGGAGCTAACTATTACGTTAGCTCTCGCCCTAAGCCTTAGGGAGGCCTATAAGGTGCCGCTCCTATGGCGTGTAGATGTCTCTGCTAATCCGCTATGTTAACTATAGCGGAAGGTTAGTCTAGTCTATAGAAGCTCCTAGCAGGAGCGGGAGAAGCAAGGGAAATATTACTTAGTCCCTGCTAAGGGTTAAGTTAGCTCCCCTAGTGGTAGTAATCTTCTAGGTTCTATAAGAGCTTATAGTTGCCCGCAGGGTTATAACCTATTGTAGGATTTAATACCGCCGGCTAGTGTTATAGGGATTTAGGGAGCCTAATCTTACAGGGTGTTTAGGGGGGTCTTCTGTAACCCTGCTAATTCCTAGGTTATGCTATAGGGAAGGTAGTTAAAGCAAATAGAGGAAGAGGGGAATTCCTTATAAGGTAAAGATATAGATAATTCTTTAGTGCTGCTCTTTACTATGTCTAGGAAGGTAATTCCTAAAGCTATTAATATAGGGTGCTATAGTGAGAGGGAGGATAGTTACTATGCCTGCTCGCTAGTAAACGTGATTTTAATCGTGAGGGATGTAATAACTCTTTGTTAGGATCCCTTAGTCTAGTCTTAGCTTGTATTACTATTACAAGCTTGCCGGCAATAAATAATCAGTCTAACAGGAAGTAAATATTGCGTTTTTACAGGAAGTCACGAAAAATGCGAACAACTTTAGTGTTCCTGTGTTTAAAGGCTTCTTTAGTTTAGTCTGTGAATTAGTCTCTGAACTTCTGCTAAAGGAGCTCACTAGAGAGGTCTTTAGTCTTAGCTTCTATAATAAAGAAAGCAATTCGGCTACATATTTTAGCACTTGTGGCCTTGCTAAGATTAAAATCTAATAGGTTAAGCTTGTGCTAGTCTGCCGTAATTGCTCTTCTATGTGTTAATAAGATCCGAGGGAGCTCTAGGATCTTATCGTTAAGATTAATAGATTGGGGGCTTTGTTCACCCATGGATGTGTGTTATATTTGGTGGTGAAGAGAATAGGTGAAAGGGTAGAAATCCGTGGCAGTTGTTAGTCTAGACTAATGGATTTAATTAAATTAAGGGCTTAATAAATCTCGTGATAGACAAGAGATGTGATGATTCCTCTAATAGGCGTTTAAGGCTAGAAAGAGGAAAAATCGTACCTATTAAAGCAAGCGGCACAGTGCTGCGGCAAGCTTCCTTTCTTAGCACAAAACAGCTTTGTGAATAGACCCTAAAAAGCTTCCCTAAAGGGGATAGATTAAATCTATTTGTAATCGCGGAATCATCTCTTCTATGTTACTTCCTTCGTTCAGTAGGATCGACTCTACTAATTTCGTGAAAAATCAGCTACTATAAGCGGAAACTAGCGTTCTACAGGATGTGTGAATCTAGCTAATCTATGGTGTAATCACCACTAATTAGTGTTAATTTGTACACAGGCAAATTAATAACAAAGGTACAAGAAATAACAAGCAATGCGCGCGCAAAAGGAAGTACTAGGATTCTGGTTAATGTTTTTAATATTACTATCTAGCTGGCTAAGTGGGAGGCCTTTTGGTGGTTTTCGTGATGCGCAAAGTTATGGGTCACGTGACCGGCGCACTGGCCACCCATCCGAGGCGAGCTCGGATGCGGCCAATCAGGATGCGCCGGGTCCACGTTGACCCGACCCGTTGCGTTAATATCAACAAGTATAGTCTTTAGCCTATCATACATAGAGGATACTATAGCCCTTAAAAAGCAAGTATATAATATAACTACTAAGAGAGTAATGCTTATAAGCAGCTCTCTAAAATGCTTAGAGAATACTATAGCCCTTAAAGAGTAAGTATATAGTATAACTACTAAGAGAGTAATACTTATAAGCGGCTTTTTAGAATAGTTTAAGATATTATTATAGTTATAAATACTAATTTTACTTAATAGCCTTATGCTAATAATAAGTTAATATAGTAGCGCTCTTATAGCTAGACTTTGCTTCCTTAGTTAGCGTTTTATATAGTGTAAAGCTAATGCTATAAAACCTTTAAAAGCAGCTATATATAATAAATTAAGCTAGGCATAGTAAGGGGATGCCTTTATTTTGTAAACTAAGTAGCTTGTTTAAAGCTTAGAGGATGCCTATAGCCCTTAAGCTTAAAATATAAGGGAAGTCTCTAACTCTCTAGATAATAAAATAAGAAAAAATTAAGAGGAAGCCTTTAGCCCTTAAGGTTATAGTAAAGAGGCTGTCTTTAACCCTTTAGTTAGAAGCTTAGGGGATGCCTCTAGCCCTCTAGGTTAGTTAATTAATAAAAATAGAACACTCCTTTTTAGAGACTATATATATATTCTATTAGGTCTTTGTAAAGAGATCTTAATGCTTAGTTATAATAATAAAGCCGCAGGGCATTAGGGAGTTAGCAAAACGCTCTATTAAATTGCTAACTAATACTACTAGCTACGCATAAGAAAAGATATTAAAGAATATATTTATACTTATTTTAATTATTAAGTATTAAAGCTAAGGTAGTATTAACCTTATAGCAAACTTACTACACTCCCTATACTAGACTAACCTTTCTAAGAGCTATTAATAAACTTTATTACAAGACTTCCACTAGTAAAGGGATTAGGATTTAAGATATATAATACTATCCTTATAATAGTTAATTAATTTATAAAGTACACTATTTATATACTAATATTAAAGTAATTAAGTAGTAATAGTTTAGCTATGCTTTTTATTAATTTAGTCTTTAAAGATTATAGTATCCTAGAAGGCATTATAACTAACTATAAAACAACTTTTACAAGCTCTTTCTAGCGAACCTTCTGCTATAACATTATAACTAAGCGTTAACTAAGCACTGCATTCTATCCTTAAACAGACGGTCAGACTAAACGAATAAACCAATTGCTTGAGCATTATCTACGAGCCTTTGCTAGCGCTGAACAGACTTACGAGCTCTTTCTGGCGAACCTTCTGCCATAACGTTGCGACCAAGCGTCGACTAAGCACTGCATTCCATCCTTAAACAGACGGTTAAACTAAACAAATAAACTAATTGCTTAAGCATTATCTACAAGCCTTTGCTAGCGCTAAACAGACTAATTAGGTTAACCTTTTACTAATAGTGTAATTTACATATAATACAAGCTACTATAGCTCTCTCCGCGAATCCCCTGCTAAGGCGCTTTAAGGTTTTATACCTAGAGGCTTATTATATATAAAGAGAATAACTACTATAATAAATAAACAAGCTAAGTTACATAAAGCAAAGCTATAACATAAACATAAAGAGACACAAAAGCTCCTATAATATATATAAGCTATATAAGCTAAGTATTATAATTAAAAGAGAACACTAATAAAATTTAATATAGAAGACTATATTTTTTTATTTATAAAAAATATTAATCTATAGTAACTAAGCAAGAAGCTTATAATAAAGTACTTAGGACCCTATAAAATTATTAAGTTAATTAGAAATTATAAGTTAGCTTACTATATAAAGCTCCTAAAAGGCATAAGACTTTATAATATTTTTTACATTTTAAACTTAGAATTATATAAGGGAGATCTAAAAAGTATACTAAAAGTAATATAGTAAGTACCTTTCCTTATAAGAGAAGATCCTTTGTATATTATAAAAGGAATTATTACCTATAAGCATTAGGGAAACTAATAAAAGTACTTTATTAAATAGGAAGGTTATAATAACTTAAAGAATACATAAATATATTACTATAACTTTATAAATTTATAAGTCCCTTAGGAATATAATTAAAGAATTCTTTAAGAGGAAGCTAGTGTATAGTAATAAGATTAAGAAATAAAGGGGAAGAAGGTTTAAAGAAATTAGAAGTAAGGAAGCAGTAATATCCTAGGTATTACAAAGGATATATATAAATTAAAAGTATTAGAAATTTTTAAGATTAGTTTGTAATATTTAAATTAGGCAATATAAAGGGAACCTTCTATAACTAAGACAGTTATAAGTAAAGAGGGTTACCCTATTAGGACTAGAAAGCCATAAGGTTGCCTTAGGCTAATAGGATCTATTTACATAAGCAAGCCTCTATTAGATTCGCGTTATATAATAAGGTTATTCGCCGCGTATAAGCGCTAGACTTATAGCAAGGTATAACCACTAGACTTATAGTAAGGACTAGAGGCATGTAATACTTGTGATTATATAGGCACAGACCTCTAACTAGATTAGATAGAAGGGGGCAAGAATTAAGACTATTACCTATTACTATATACCTTTAAATAAGCCGTGACTTCCTTAATCTCTCACTCTAATATCCCTAACCTATTTATGACATAATAGAACATATATACAGTCTCTAAAAAGGAGTGTTCTATTTTTATTAATTAACTAACCTAGAGGGCTAGAGGCATCCCCTAAGCTTCTAATTAAAGGGTTAGAAATAGCCTCTTTACTATAACCTTAAGGGCTAGAGGCTTTCTCTTAATCTTTTCTTATTTTATTATCTAAAAGGTTAGAGACTTCCCTTATATTTTAAGCTTAAGGGCTATAGGTATCCTTTAAGCTTTAAATAAGCTACTTAGTTTATAAGATAAAGGCATCCCCTTACTATGCCTAGCTTAATTTATTATATATAGCTACTTTTAAAGGTTTTATAGCATTAGCTTTATGCTATATAAGACGCTAACTAAGGAAGCAAAGTCTAGCTATAAGAGTGCTATTATATTAACTTATTATTAGCATAAGGCTATTAAGTAGGATTAGTATTTATAACTTTAATAATATCTTAAACTATTCTAAAGAGCTCCTTATAAGCATTGCTCTCTTAGTGGTTATACTATATACTTGCTCTTTAAGAGCTATAGCATCCTCTAAGCATTTTAGAGAGCCGCTTACAAGTATTGCTCTCTTAGCGGTTACACTATATACTTACTCTTTAAGGGCTATAGCATCCTCTAAGCATTTTAGAGAGCCGCTTATAAGCGTTACTCTCTTAGTAGTTATACTATATACTTGCTCTTTAAGGGCTATAGCATTCTCTAAGTATTATAAGCTAAAGACTACACTAATAGTAACTATTTCTTTCTTAGTTAGAGGTAGTTTAAAGCTTAATTACTTTAACTCTATACTAATAAACTTAGATAAAAAATATAAAGCTTAAGAAGCT
>SRQA01001383.1:0-10571 GCA_018360365.1 Claviceps citrina
AACAAAAATAAATAGCGGAGTGAAAGACAGAGCCGAGCAGATTATAGAAACTAGGTACTAAGGTAGCATGATGATGCACACTCGCAGAGGTCGGGGACACGCACGATTGGATGGTGGAAAGGGAAGGGGGGGGGTGTGGTCACAGGTCTTCACGATGCATGTGCTCGTGTGAGGCGTCGCGGTCGTAGTCGCGGTCGTAGCAGCGGCAGTAGCAGCGGTAGTGGCAGTGGCAGTGGTAGTATGTAGATAGATACTAGAGACTGTAAAGTAGCGGTCATGGTGACGGACCGGATGGCGCGCCTATGAGAAATCAAAATCACGACCCCGACTTCCCCGTCGCCCTCCTCTCTCACGCACTCACACTCACGCACACGCACACACACACACCCTCTCTCTCTCTCTTGCTCACGCTCGCTCCCTCGCGTCCTCTCAACCGGCCGTGCCGCTCCGCAGACCCGCCAAGCCCCGACGCGCGGCACCTCAGGCTGGCCGAACGAGCCAGCAAGCAACGACGCACGACTCACGAGCAACGAGTAAACACAGGCCACTCGAATCCATCACGTCAACCGCGGGTAAAGAAAAATAAACACAAAAAAAAAGCTACTAAAAAAAAAAAAACTTACGAACCAATGCGCCCCGTCCCTTTGGCGAATGGCACTCTATTTTTTGTATTCTTTTGGTTTGCCGGGATGCAATGGCTCTGCAGCTTGTCGGGGCTCTTCCTCCCCGACGCCATAGGCCATGGCCCATGAGTGGTCCCCAAGACGCAGGCGCAGGCGCAGGGTCATATGTAGGTTAGACGGCGAATGTGATACGTCATTGTCTTCTGCCTCTACTCGACTCAACTCAGCTCAGCTCTCTCTCTGGCGCGCGTGCCGCTCTTCTTCTTCTTCTTCTTCTTTATCTTTTTTAAAAAAAAAAAACAAATATGATAATCCCGTAACCAGGGTTGGAAACGGCCCGACGGCGAAAAAGAATCAGAAAGAGGGAAATCTCGAGGGCACGATACGCATGGAACAGGTAGGTGGATAGATAGATGGGACAGCCAGACAGCCTCGTCCGAAGTGGGCGATGTGAGGCTGACAAACAACTGACAATGAGAGGAGGGGAGGCCTTTGGTTTCCAAGTTCCAACAAACGCACACACACACACACACACAAATCTCCCCTCCCCCCCCCCCCCCCCCCCCCCCCCAAAAAGGGGCGAGAAGTGGTCATCAATAGCGACGAGATACAAAGGAAAGATAGCCCGACGCCACTTCCCCCCCGCGGTGCCCCAGGCCCTCGTTGAGACGAATGGAAAAAAGAAAAAAAACGTACTTGAGACCAAGGAGAGAAGAGAAGACAAAAAAAAAAAAAAAGGAGAAGAAAAAAGAAAAAGAAGAAGAAAAGCCATCAAACATCCTCTCGTAAACAGCCTCGCATGACACCCAGTTCCTACATCCTCACCTCCCCTCTCGCCAAGCCAGCTGGGAAAATAAATTTTCATGTAGAAAACCCCCAAGAATGAAGAAGAAGCCGGAGGTGACGCTCCAAAGGTCCAGAGGCCACAGCCAGAGAGAAGTCAAGAGCCACTGCGGCTGCGGTGGGCGGGCACTAACCGTCAGTGGCGCGCCAAAGAGGGCGATTTAGTGGGGAGGAAGGGGGAGGAAGGGGAGGATTTCAAAGGAAGGGGGAGGGTTTGTAAAATCTAAAGTTATAGTAGAGTTGGCTTTGAAGGGTTTTGTTCTTTCGGCGGTTTTATTCTGTGGACCGTGTTATGCCGATGTGGCGACCTCGTACCCATCCACCTAGGGTAGTTCCATACCATACTTGTTGGTACATGCACGGAAAAAAGAAAAAGAAAAAGGGAAAAGATGACGACGAATCAACACCAGACCCTCTCTCCTCTCCTCTCCTCTCCTCTCCTCTGGCCCCTCCACGGTCCACCACCACCGTCACCCCTCGAGTGTCGTAACCCAGCTTTCCTTCTTCCATTTCGCCCCTCCATCACCAATGCACCATCATCACCATCACCATCACCATCGCCACCTCCACCCTCCACCCACCACCACCAAAGGTGAATCGTGACCCAACCACCACCACCACCACCACCACCACCACCACCACCACCACCACCAACACCAACACCACCGCCACCTACCATCTCAGATATCTGCACATACCTACCTACCTACGTAGGTATCAGGTATCTAGTAGTAAGCTTTGTCACGCTCTTTCTTTTTTGTTCCCCAGCCATCACAATGCCGCCGCCTCCGTGCCCACCCCACCACCCCCGCCAAGCCCGCGGCGCAACAACGCAACTTGTGTCGCTCCCGCATGGATGTTTTAGGGGCAATGGCTGGCCGAAAGAAAGGTGGGAGTGGTTGGTTGGTCTGGTGACTTGACTTGATGGAGTGCTAGACACCCAAGTACCGTGCCTACGTACACCTCAGTTTACTTGGTGTTTGCTGTGCAATGTCTTCTTCCACGCCAGTTTCAACGAGCGATGCCCTTTGCAGCTTCAATCAGACATGTATGTTTCGAGAGACGGAAAAGAAAAGGGGGCATGGCGCTTCGGACAAGGCATCCAAGTGGGGCTTCATGGTCGTCCACATTCCCATCACATCAACCTTCATAATAATTCAAAGATACATGTAAAGTCAAATAGAAGGCCCACAATTGCCCAGCGATATTATACAGGAACAGTGGGTTGTGCCTCGCATCCATTTATTCTTTTTCTAAATAAAACTATCGAGAGTCGATAGTCGAAAGACACACAAAGCTGCCATCACATTGTCCAGAATGATTCAAAACCTCTCACTGCTTATACTTGAGAACAAAAGGCTGCGACTTGGCTACATCCCAATCCGCTCGCTTGGTCGCGTCGCCAAAGATTCTCAGTACCCGCACTACCAGCTGGTACTTGCCCGCAGGGGCATAGCTGCCCGAATTGAGCTGGCCGTCCCATGCGAGCTGCGTCGGTCCCCTCATGTTCCAAGGATAGGGCGAGCCGAAGAGCTCGCCGATTGTCGTGTTTGTTGCGTTGCCGGGCCCCATGGGAACGACATCAACGTGCATGTTGGACGAACCGAGCGCCAGCGAGGTGTATAGCATGGGCAACACGTCCTTCTCTGTGGCCTTGCCGGCCGGAGGCACCGCGTACACAAAGTTGTCGGCCACTCGGGTCTGGTTCACATCGTCGGTGCGGGTCATGAAGGTCTGGTCGGGTTGCAGGACCTTGGTTTTGCGGAGCGAACCCGTGAGGCCCTGGTAAGGCAGGGAGAGGACAGACCCGTCTGTGCCGTTGATGGTGACGTATCCCGACCAGAGGGCCAGGCGCTTTGCGTCGACCTGCGTGGCGGGTTGGGCCGTGACGCCGACGCTGGCGCTGTGACCAGGAGGCAGGGTGATGCTGTTCTGGGAGAAGGAAAGGACGGCCTGGGAGTTGACGGCCTCGTTGGGGAATCCCATTGGGTTTTTGGCGTCCTTGTCAAGCGTGTACATGGTGAGGGAGGAGACCTGGTCGAGCTTGTACGTGATGGTCCGTCTGCCCTTGTTGGTGAGGGTGAAGTTGAGCTTGGTGGCAAAGTGGTCGGTGTCGTTGAATGAGAGACTGGATGGGGACAGCAACGACTTTGCATACGCCGCGTCGTAGGCCTGCACCAAGCCGCCACCCTGCTGGGGAGCAGGCGCAAGCTCGCCAAAGGTGTTTGTGCCGTCATTGAACTGCGAGGGAATGGCGGTCGAAGACAGCAAGTCATTGATGGCCTGCGGCTCCATCTTCCCGCGCACCTCGGAGATCAGAGCAATGATGCCGGCGACGAGGGGGCAAGACATGGATGTGCCCGATTTGACGCCGTAGCTGCCCATGGCCTTGGGCAACGTAGAGAGGATGTTGCCACCCGGCGCGCCAATCTGAGGCTTGAAGTCCATCTCATAGGAGGGACCCCATGAGCTGAAGGTGCTGACTGCGCCGCCCGTGATGTTGTTGCTGGCATTGGAGACGGATGCCCTGGCCTCGGTTATGCTCAAGACGTTGACGGTGAGTTTCCTCCCGGCCTTGAGCAACCTGACCCAGGTGACGCCAACGTCAGAGGTGACCATGGCGGTGGCCTTGACGACGTCTGGCTGATCGAGAACAACAGTAATGGTTCCAGCAGGTTCATCGTTGTAGAACATGATGTACTGAGCGCCCTTGGCCACGAGGTTCGCCGTCTTCTCATCGAAGAGGCAGCCTCCGCGGCGCACGAGAACAATGTACTTGCTGAGGTCGGGCGTGTTGGACGGCAGAGGTTTGCAGGCGTCGTCGGCGACATGCTGATCGAGACTCGTCGCGTACAAGGGCATCGACACGCCCCATATCGCAGAGTCTTCGTTCGCAGTTTCTCCAGGCGTATACTGGAAATCAATCTTGCGGCCGCCGTTGATGTTGTACGTGGAGTGGTAGTTGAGGAGCGGGGCGACGATGTTGTCAAAGGATGCGACTGACGTGGTCTTCTGTCCAATGGAAAGACTGCCGGGCCGGAAGAGACCGTAGTCGCCTTCGTTGCCGGCCGAGATCGTAACAGGAATGCCCTTGTCGGTGAGTCTGGTCGCCATCACGCTCCATGGGTCTTCGCTCCAGCCCCCGTTATGGGAAATGGAGGCAGTGACGATGTTGGCCCCATCAGCATAAGCCCTAGCCATGGCGGCGAGCACCACGTCAGAGGTCGTCCTGCCTGAGCAGCCGAATACTCTGTAAGCACCAAGGGTAACGCCAGGCGCGGCGCCTGTGAAGCCAAGAGGGTTCTCCTGCGCGGCCAGAATGCCAGCAACGTGCGTTCCATGACCGAAGCAGTCCATGGGATCGTCATCTGGAACGGGTGTGTTTGTTCCATCGAAGCCGTCACCGACAAAGTCATAACCGACGGACACAAGACAGCCCTTTCCAAAGCAGTGCCCCAGCGCTTCGTGAGTGTAGTCAATACCCGTGTCGATGATGGCGACTCTGATGCCCTTCCCAGTGATGCCCTTGGCATGCAGCATGTCGATCTGCGTCATGACGTGCGGTGAGAAGGTATCACGAGCCGTCTTGTTGAGTCCTCGGGCTACGGCACGGCCGCCTGTCGGGATGTTCGCGGGGCTGACAACCCGGAAATCGGCGGCAGCAGGTTCTATGACATTGATAGGCCAGATGTTTTTCACGGCAGGCAGATCAGCAACCTTTTTGGCCCTTTCTTTAGCGCCTGCAACATCGTGGAGCGTAAAAGATACGCCCTTGAAGAGCTCGTGGTCAAGCACCATGCGGGTGGTGGCCTCGCCATCGAGGTGGTTGATGACTGCAGAATGGTCCTAATACATTCGGGAAAACGGAGAAGAAAAGGGTTAGACCGGTCAGTGAAACGTGGGACGGTGAGGACAGACGGAGTTTTTCAACTTACATGGCCGTCTTCGAGTTCGACGATGAAGCCTCCTGGAAGCTTCCCCGCTGCGGCTACGGCCGCGTACGCCGTAGCGAGGAAAGATGTAATGAGTGTGGGACGCACCATGGCGTTGAATCTGTTTGAGGGAGCGACAAGAAAGAGAGTGGGCGATGAGAAGGAGAACAGAACAAAGGAGTGAAAGAATGAACGAGAGTGTGACTGTGTGAACAGTTAGCGAGCGACGAACACGTCTGAGATTTTGGATACTCACCGTCCACGGATGGTAGCTTTATATCATCGCAGCTTCCAATGAGGCCAGCCCGGAATTCCACCACGGCCGCCATCTTCTGCCTCTTGCGCCTGGACGAGCCGCAAATGCAGGCGTCCCAAATCTTGGGTAAAGTCAGTAAAGTCACCGGTCCCTGCTTTCAGACGATCCTTTGCCAAATTACCGAACCAATGAATGACTCGGGGGCGATGGTATTGCTGGAGTTTAGAGCCTAAGCACTAGGTTCCTAGGCGAGACCGCCGACAAGTGCTGCGCAATCCGCCTGGCTCCTTCCGTCTCGGCCTGTCCTGATCTCCCCCACGGTCCTGGTGGGCCGTGGCCGTGCATTATGAATTTATGAAAGTTGCTTGTATCTTGAACACTCGATGATCCTGGATGATGGCGGATGATGGCGGATGATGGCGGATGATGGCGGATGATGGCGGATGATATTGGATGCTCGATTCGTGTGCCGCTCTTGTGCTGCCCCTCTCTCTCCCTCTTCAAAGGGGACACAAAGTGGACAAGTCACGAGCCAATCACAGCCAGAGAGCACTCAGCCTTTCTCTTTCATCAGGACCGAGTCTCTGCAACGTACAATGTTCAAAATTAGCCGGCCACAAGGTGTTTCAAGTCGCACGCACCGCAAAACCCCTTTTCCATATCAAGGTGCATTGTATCATATATGTACAGGTAATCTGATATCTTACCTAGCCGCTCCATGCTCCCCTTTGACACGACACTTTTCCGCAGGGATTCATCCCGCCTTTCGCTTCCCCTTCCTCTTGACATCTAGCTGGGATGCGCAGGGTGTCGATCAATTGGAGTACCTTCCCTGTCCAGTTTCGCAGACAACTGCACAGCGCGAAGCTTCGTACGAAACTCATCTGATCTTGGAAGCGCAGTTCCCATCCGGAATTCCCGATCCTCGGTCCTCGGGCGCACTGTAGGAGACGGCGATTCGAGCCGGCAATCAGAGTGAAGTCGTTATCATCAGGCGCTGAAGTGCTACATGACATCTCCACATCTTTTATACGTGGAAGCGTGTCTAAATATGCATTATAATGTGGCAGGAGAGGATATACGAGTAAAGTCCGCTCCGAGGACCTGGTTCATCCAAGTTCCGAGCTGCTGAGCATCATCAGCGCTGCCCAAGCCAGCTTGACGCAAACACAGTGCCCAGTCTGGAATATCTTGAAGAGAATTTTGCGTCAGTTGCGTCTCGTCGATACCTTCTTGGCCGTCGATGTGGAATTTGTCGATAATTCCATGCCTTGCTTCAAAGTACAGTTTGTGCTAGTTGCAATTAGCGGAGAAGGCAGGATGATTTGGCATGAGCTTACTTTGAAAGGTAATTCCGGTCTAGGTCTCGGATCGTCTTCGAACGAATGGGTACAGAAGGAGAACCGCGGGGTTTGGCCGTAGATCCAGTCTCTGGACTTTATTTCTTCATGCCCAGCCATGATTCTGGGGTCCTCCAGTGCGTCATCATTGTACTCCGCCTGCACGTCAAACGACCCGTACATGCGACTAAACTCTCGAATGACGGCGTCCTGGAAGACATCGTTGTCGAGATCCACATTTCTCACGGGACTCCTCACGCTGTCGACCCCACGAGCCTTTACAAAGGGCTCAGCAGGCGATCGCAGCATTCCTGAAATGTTGGATAGATTCGGACTCCGGAGAAGGCAGGTTCCATGGTGCAGAGACCGTAAGCGAGTCAGTTTGTAGGCCGAGCCGGATATCTTGAAGGTGCTTGTTCCATGGACGCCGGCGGTGTCGACATGGGCGTCGACATCGATGACAATGTCGTGTCGCTTGTTCACGCTGGTGCGTGGCCGCCCCAGCGACCTCAGAGCTCGAACGACCATGTGCGCATGCTTGTCTCTATCAAATGCCTGCGGCGGGCAAATGACGCTGAAATTCACATTGCCGAGATCGTGAAAGACAGTGCCACCTCCCGAGCGTCGTCGAACGAGCCTGACAGCAGGGTCGGTCCATCCAGACTCCTCAGGTCTGTTGGCGATCTGCGCCAGGCGCCCAAGATTGAGCTCGAGCCAGGGATTCTGATTCCTCCCAAACACGACGCATGGTGCGTTGACGTAGAGGATGAGCACAGTCGACTCTGGCGGGCTGATCTGCAGCAGCCGGTGCTCAACCGAGAGATTCACCAGCGCATCGTTAGACCTGGATATGTAGACCTGAGTCTTGTTGGCGGGATGGGCTGCAGCTTCGGCAGAGAAGCATCGGACCTGGCGACGGCTTGCTGCGAAGGCGCATCTGATACCTCTCCATGGAGCAGCCCGTGTAGCCATATTGGGAGGAGGAGGACTTTGATGGTTGCAGCATGCAGGGCCACATGATGCGGTTTCTGGGAAAGCGGACAAGGATCCACCACGGGTCCACGGCTGAATGCTGAATGTCGCGCAAGTCTCCCCAGCTGCCGCGATGCGGAATCTGACTTTATTCTGGACCCAGAATTCGACCCGCCAATCTCGACGTGACCGAGACCGGACTGGCAACCGTCCCCCTCCAAGTTGGTTGGTCAACAGAAGAGAGGGAGAGAGAGAGAGAAAACAGCAAGCCCCACTTCCTCTTCGACACGCTGAACCATCCACCTCACCCACCGTTCGACTTCATCCCCAAGCAGTTCCCACTCTGCAACGCAACAACCCGCCATCATGTCCACGTTTGGGCATTACTTCCGCGTCACAACGTAAGAGCCAACCAACCCTTCAACGGAGCCAACAAGCCAACGCGCCCCTCTCCCTTCTCCATACTCCATTCCAGACCACGACTGACACCAGCCGCCACACCCCCCCCCCCATCCCAATCATCAGCGCAGGAGAGTCCCACGGCAAATCCGTCTCCTGCATCATCGACAACTGCCCACCCGGTCTCGAACTCGCAGAAGATGACATCCAGCCGCAGCTCAACCGACGCCGCCCCGGCCAGTCGGCCATCACCACGCCGCGCAACGAAAAGGACAGAGTGACGATTCACTCGGGCACCGAGTTCGGCAAGACCCTGGGCACGCCGATCCTGCTCACCGTCCCCAACGAAGACCAACGGCCCAAAGACTACGGCGACAAGACGATGGACATTTACCCCCGCCCCAGCCATGCCGACTGGACCTATCTCGAAAAGTACGGCATAAAGGCGAGCTCCGGCGGCGGCAGGAGCAGCGCGCGCGAGACGATTGCCCGCGTGGCCGCCGGGGCCGTCGCGGAGAAATGGCTGAGGGACACGTACGGCGTCGAGATTGTCGCCTTTGTCACCTCGGTCGGCCAAATCAAGCTCTTTGGTGATGCCGACGCGATGAGCGCGGATCCCGCGTTCCTCAGCCTGGCAGACACTGTGACGCGCGACCAGGTCGACCAGTTTCTCCCCGTGCGCTGTCCCGACGCCACCGCGAACAAGCGCATGGAGGAGCGCATCGCAGAGTTGCGCGATCAGCACGACAGCACCGGCGGCACTGTGACCTGTGTGATCCGCAACGCCCCCTCCGGCCTCGGCGAGCCGGCCTTTGACAAGCTCGAGGCCATGCTCGGGCATGCCATGCTCTCCATCCCCGCAGTCAAGGGCTTCGAGATAGGCTCCGGCTTTCTCGGGGCCGAGATGAACGGCAGCAGGCACAACGATGCCTTCATCCCCGCGCCGGAACTGGACGCTGCCGCCGCCAAGCACGGAATCCCCCGATCTCGTCTTCACACCAAGACCAACAACTCGGGCGGCATCCAGGGCGGCATCTCCAACGGCATGCCCATCTTCTTCAGAGTCGCCTTCAAGCCGCCCGCCACCATCAGCCAGGACCAAACCACTGCCTTTTACGACGCCACCGGCGAGGGCGTCTTGGCGGCAAAGGGCCGCCATGACCCGTGCGTGGTGCCTCGCGCGGTGCCCATCGTGGAGGGCATGGCCGCCCTTGTCATCGCCGATGCCGTCATGGCTCAGCACGCGAGACGAATGGGGATTCAGATTGCCAAGGCGGCGAATTAGAGAAAGAAAGGAAGATTATGAAGAAGAGTGAGGCATCGCGTCGGGCCTGAAAAAAGACTATAGAGAGTAAAGACGATAGAAAACTGACGAGATGGAAGATCAAATCAAGTACATATGGCGGAGTTCTAAGACTGCTCCATTGCCATTTGGCAGCATAGAAATATGTATATGTATATATATATAATATATATATGGACTTTGGATGGACCTTTTTCCGCAGTCAAATACATATTCATCGTTATAGGTGCTAGCAGCATACCCAGCAGAGGTGTCAACTATTGTGACCAAAGAAAAAGACGTTTGTTTCTACAGAAAAAAAGAGAAAACAAAAAAGATTGACCGAGTTCGTATCCTGCCGCGCAGCCAGCTATGAAGATGAACGGCTTGCCGATCCACCAAGCCAAGACAAAGGAGCAACGTCTCGAGATTTCCAAGTCCAAAAAAAAAAAAAAAGAAAAATGCATGTTCCAGCCAAGCTTGGCGCCAATCCCGGGGCGCATGTTCGCCGCGCCGGGACACCTCGTAGAGTGGAGTGGGGATGGCAGATGCCCCTCCAGCTTTCGCGATTCCATCCACGCATTGGCCATGCCAAACCATCCCCATCCCTCGAACCACGTCCACGCCAAGCAAGCACTTTAGCTTCCAACCAACCACCACCAGCCGGGGCCGCACCTCTCACGCAACTCTCTCCCAAAAAAACAGGAAAAAAAGAAAAAAAAAAAAGAAAAAAAAGAGGAGAGAAAAGAAGAAGAAGAGAATAAATAGAGGAGGCACCTCGTCGGATACGCAGCTCTCCCCAGCTCCCCTAGCCATGGCGTTCCTCATACTCGTCATCGGCGACCTACACATTCCCGACCGCGCGCTCGACATCCCAACCAAGGTACACCACCCCCCTCCCCCCCCTCCTCTGTGTTGCGAACC
>SRQA01001384.1:0-10565 GCA_018360365.1 Claviceps citrina
TACTATGTAAGGTAATAAGAGAAAACCCTAAAAAAAGCATGCTTAAGGCCCTTAACCTCCTCTCTAATAAGATTATCTCTCTTTATTATAGGACTAGAGGCTACGTGAATAATAAGATTAATATACAAAACACGCTTCTCGCCGCTGTTAATAATATCCCTAAATGCAGCCTTATAGCCTATAATAGCTCCTTTATATACAAGGACCTAATATTAAAGCTTTAAAAAAGTATTAGAGTAAAGCAAGCTAAAAGAAACGCTACTAAGCGCAGTGTATTTTATTAAAAAAAGGCTAAAGTTAACTCTAATGCTGCGTTTTATACTAATTATTACTATAGGAAGAATTATAACTTCTAATAGTAATAACGCGAGCTCTTTATCTGTTATAAGGGCCGCTGCTTTATTTGTAAGAAGCAAGGGTACTAGTCTATAAAGCACTTGTCGGAATCATCGCACACATTACAGGTCAACCTCGGCACCCTTGGCTTAGCCTGCGGCTCTGCCTAGCTAAGCAAGGATGCACGTAATGTAATTAGCCGCACCATAAACCACTATATGAATGTGGGGGCACACAGAGTTTAATACGTATAAAAGAAGGCATATAACAAACCCCTTAGATAGCTTTCTTTTAGAAAATATAACTAAATAAAACCCCCTTATATATACATACCTTTTACTTATAGTTATGTGTAACCTATAGGTATCTTTTACCTGTGCTTATCTAATACTAATTAGTGGTTATAAGACTATAAATTAGCAAAGATTACTATAGGAAAGCTAATTCTATTATTACGGGTTAGCCTAATTCTTTAGGTCCGCCTATAAGATAACTATCTTGTGCTAAGGCAATTCTATTATTACAAACTAGCTTATTTACTAAGTTTGTTTATAAAATAGCCGCTTTATACTTAAGTAATTCTATTATTATAAGTTAGCTTAATCCTTTAAGCCTACCTAAAAGATAGCTATTTTATACCCTTGCTAACTACTATGCTCTTTCTCTTTAGAAGAATAACTATAGAAGACCCCTTTATCTAATAATAGACTAATTAATTAATTAGTTAAGATAATAGACTTTAATAATAATAACTCTATAGTAGGAAGTATCCCTAACCTCCCCTAAGCTATAGAACGCTTTAAAGATATTATTAACCCTAATTAGTATATTTAGAAGACTAATTACCTAATCCCTGCCCTTTACTTAGAAGAGGAAATCGCTAGTAGAATTGCTTAATTTATCTATAACATAGAAGTAAAAGATATCCGCGGCAAGGCCCTTTAGCTAGAATTTATTAGCAAATTTAGCTAATAGTTAGAAAACACCTATAAGAAACTCCTAGCACCTCTTGTAGGAGCCCTCTAAATCTTCCTAAAAAGAAGGGGTATTTACTTTATAAATAATAGAAGCCTAATTACCTAGAAACTTAAGATAATAGCCCTAGCCCCCTTAATGCCTTAACCCCCTAGAGTAAAAGAGACTATAACCTTATAAACCTCTTAAACTACTTAATTATTAATAGAAGAAAGAGGCAGAAGCCGCCTACCCCTTATAGAGATAACTTAAAGCTACCTTAACTCTCCTACATAAGAAACTATATAAGAGGTCTTATGCTCTCTTAGAAAGATTCCCTCCCTGCCCCCTATAATAGCTATAAGAGACTCTAAGCAAGAATACCCGCAAGCTTCACAATCTACCCTAATGCCCTCTAATCCCTCTAAGGCATCGCTTCTACCTCTAGAGATGCAGAGACCCTCTAGAGGAACATACGAGGAGCCCGCAAGATCTTTGAGATCCGATGGATCCTTGGGAAGGACAACCCGGCTGACGCAATAACGAAGTCATCGCCAAATCGTGTACTTAAGGCTCTTGTTAACAATAACAAAGTCACGATTCGGCTTAAAGGCTAGGTTTGGCGCACGCTACAACTATAGGATTAATCTAATATATAGGATATTATTTAATCTTATAATGCCGGAAAACACACTCTTTTTTCCTTCTCTTTTTGTCTTATTTTTATATATATAACCCTTTAACCTTTCCTATATTATTACTATAAAAGAGCTAGAGGACCAGGATTTTTCGCTACTGCTACTACACCGCTTAAGATCTCTACATCTAAATCTACTAGCCGCAGCCGCTATGCTTAAGATTTATATATCTTAAGCAGCTCCCTTCTATTATGTGTAATTATAATAATTTTCACGATAAAAAAAGAGAATTCCTAGTGTTAGAATTATTATATATATTACGGGTTAACCTTAGCACCCTTAGCTTAGCCTGTGGCTTCGCCTAGCTAAGCAAGGATGCACGTAATATAATTAGCCGCACTACAAACCACCACGTGAATGTAGGGGCACGCAGAGTTTAATATATATAAAAAAAGGCATATAATAAACCCCTTAGATAGCTTTCTCTTAGAAGATATAACTAAATAGAACCCCCTTATATGTACACACCTTTTACCTACGGTTACGCGTAACCCACAGGTATCTTTTACCTGTGCTCATCCAACAGCACTCTACTAAAGAATATAAGGTATTATAAAGGCATTAGAATTAATCTAAATTCTATTATAGCAGGCTAACAAAGCAAAAGTAGTAATAATTCCTTGCTTATATTAAGGGCAAGAATAATAATAATAGTAATCCTAATAACCTTAAGTAATTAATCCTTAAGACTAAGGTAATAATAGCTTTATTAGATAAGACTAAATAGGATAATAACTTTAATCCTCCTGCAGGCCCTTTATAATTCCTTACTATAGCATTATAAAGGTTAATACTCCTAATAAAGATTCCTAATAGTAGTAAGGTGCTTAAGATACTTTAAGACTAGTTATTTAAACACGCCCTTTATTATAGTAATTCCTATAAAAAGCCTTAGTCTAATAATATTTTCCTTACTAAAGCATACTATTTAGAAAAGACCTTTAGAGGCATCCTTCCTAATACTAGCGCTGTGGGAGTCTCTATAGTTAGTATTACTTAAGCCTAAGCCCTTTTACGCTTATTTCCCTTACTATAAATTAACTAATCCGCGAGTTAATATAATGTTACCTTTAGCGCTAGAAAAGCATTATTACTAGGTTCTTTAAAGGTTCCTATAGTGCTTAGAGAGATTAAATTCTATATACTACTAATAGTAATACCCTTCTTGTTCTTAATTACTAATATAGACTATATAAATATAAAGCTTAATAACCTAAGGAACCTGCTAATTTAAGGTATAAAAGAGATCCCTATAACCTAATAATAGGGTTATTTATAGTAGGATCTTAAGCTAAGTATAGCGGTTGCCTTCTTTCTTATAGAAATGTAATTTTGTTAGCTTTATTAACGTTTTAGTTACCCTTTAATTAGAAAACTATAAAAGGTTCTCTATAAAGCTAGTAAGGAATTTAACCTAAAGATCCTATAAAAGATTACTAGTTTCTGCAAGTAGTGTTAACTTTATAGCAAGAGCCCTAGCTAATTTAAGTTTACTTTAAAAAATAACTATAAGTTTAATTATAAGATTATTATTAATATCCTCTAAATTAATAGTAAGCTAGTCCTTTATATTATAGATTCTGCTATAGCTTTCTAAGCTACCCGTTTTCTTAAACTAAAGAAGTAGACTACTAGAGACATTTAGGATACTATTAGAGCTTATTAGATTAATAGTTATCTTAGACTACCTAAATAAATTATTTATAATGCTAGAAAGAACTTTGCGTTAGGTAAATTCTATTAATATGCCTAAGGGTTAGTAATTAAGGTTAATAAGGTCCCTGTGGAAGCTTATAATAGCGTTAGAAAGGTTAAAAGATATCACGCTTCCCTCTAACGTGCGTATAGCATTATTAAAAGCAAACTTAGAGACTACGTGTAGTAAGACTACTTTCTTTAAATAGCTATAAAAGCTATTAATAACTCTGCTAGCCTAAATAGCCTTATTCTAACACTTCTTGTGTTTAGGGCATATCTACAACTATTATAGGATTTACTACTAGCGTTTTCTATTATTTAATATGCTAAAGCAATCTATAAAGCTACCTTTAAAGCCTGTAAATTACTTATAAAGCACTAGATTAGTAATGCCCTTCCCTGCTATAATAGGCCTAACACTCTCCTAACCTACTAGATCCTACTATAATCTAAGGTATAAGTCTAGCGCGAGAAAGGTAGTTAGTAAGGTCCTTATAAACTCTTAGCTATAGAAGGCATAACCTATATAGTAGAAATGCCTTTAGGACTAATAAAATTTAGATCTATTATTATAAAGCTATTCCTATATAATCTAGGTAATCTAGAAATTATAGCTAATAAAAAGACCCTTCCTCCTTTACTTACTAATAAGGATAAAGAGGATTATAATAACTAACTACATAAACTAATAAAAAAAGTTATCTTTAACCTTCCTAATAAAAATACTATTAAAAAGCAGCTTATTAAGTAAGGTAAAGGCAGACTATAAAAGACCCCTCTAATTAACTAAGACTTTAAGAAATTAATACTTTAAGGCACTCTACTTACTAAAGCGTTTCTTACTACAAAAGAAGAAGAAGATCTTACCCTTACTTATTAACTTTGCTAGTAAGGTATTATAAAGACTATAGGAGCACCTTTTAAGGTATTCTAGTAGAAGGAACTTAACGCTTTGCTCTAGTAAGAAGTCTTCTAACTTAAGATTTATAACGCTAAAAAACATAGTATATAACACATCTTTAATAGCTGTTTTATAGATAAAATTAAAGGCAAAGGCACCCTAGTACTATATAAAAAATCATAACTTATAGTGCAAGCTTATAATAATACTAGTAAGCAAATAATCTTAACCTAGGCTCCTATAATTTAATAAGTAAGTTAATAGTTAATTATAACTTTAGCTCCCTTACTTATAAAAAAGAATATCTCTATTAAGCTAAGAGATATTACGTAAGCCTATGTTTAATCTATTATAAGCCTTAACTATAAGATCCTATACTAATTACCTAAAGAAGTTAGAGATTAGTATCCTCCTAGTATAATTATAGTAATTATTAAGCCTCTCTACAGAATCCCTAAGGCTAGCACGCACTAGTAGGTAATATACTAGAAGTATTATTATAAGAAGTTATTTATAATGCCTTTTATATACAACCCTTGCCTCCTTATTAGTAGCTCTGTAAATAAATTTAGTATTATAAGCATGTAAATTAATAATACCCTTATCTTAGCTAATTAACCGTTTTCTAATTAAGAAGAAAACAAACTATAAGCCACTAAATTCCTTGCTAAACTAAAGGAGAAGCTTATAATAAACTACTCTCTAATCTTTAATAGTTATAAGCTTACTCTTAATACTAATTCCTCTATTTCTCTCTACTAAAAAGGGCAGATTAGTAAGCTTTAACTTATTAATAAAGATCTAGAGAAGCGCTAGGAGGAATATTTTTAACAAAGAGCTTATAGAGTATATATTACTATAATTTATTAACCTAAAGCTACCTTTAACCTCTCTTTTATAGTATAAAAACAAGATCTTATAGACAAGAACATTAAATTCCTTAATAAGAGGCTTTAGTAGCAGATAGATTACCTAGATTAAGGGCTGTGTTATATTCTAATTAACCTTAAAAAAGCGAATCTCTTTGTCTTTATTAACAAATCCTTTACAAATAATAAAGACTTTAGCTTTTAGATTAAATACCTTATTATAATTAGAAACAAGGACTTTAGCAAGGCTTAATTTATAATTAAAGGCAACATTATTATATATAGCTTAATAAAGTGTAAACGTGTTACATATAGTACCCTTGCTTCTAAATTATATAGCATAGTTTAAGGTGCTAATATAGCCTACATAATTAGCATAACTATTAAGATAATTACAAACTAGCTTAATCTACCTAAAATTCTAATAATCCTATATATAGATTTAAATTCGCTATATAAATGCCTTATTAAGCTTAGTACTACTAAAGAGAAGTAATTAATAATTAATATTATAGCTCTTTAGTAATTATATAAACGCAGAGAAATCTTCAAAATCCGCTAGATTAATAGTAAAGATAACCTAGCTAATATAATAACAAAGACTTTACTAAACTAAGCGCTTAAGACCCTTATTAATATAAATAAAATTATAATTAGAATAAAAGGTTAGGTAAAAAAAGTAGCATAAGACCTAATAAAAATGTTATTATAAAAGTTATTATAAGAAGTATATATACTTTAACCTTTATAATAGTAGCTGCCTTATTAAGATATATAAACCTTAATTTTGTGGTTTATAAAGGCCTTTATTAAGAGTTATAAATCTTAAGTAGTAGCGTTATAATATATGTAATTATAATAACTTCTATATTTATTTCTTTAGCTATAACCGCAGCGTGTTATGTATGTTTTAGGGATATTAGGGTTATACTAATTAGTACCTATTATATTATAATAACTATTGCTATTTCCTTTATTACTTTATATAAGGATCTAATTAAGGGATTAGATTTAATTAGCTAAGTGTTTAATATATTTAGTAGGGAGGGTTAGAAGCTCTTTGTGTTATATTAATTTCTAGTATAAAAAAAGAAGAGTGCTAGTGTTAATATTAACATAATAGGTTAGGTTAACGTAGACCTAGCGCATCCTAATTAGCCGCATCTAAGCTTGCCTTAGATAGGTAGCTAGTGCGCTAGTTATATAACCCATAACTTTACGCATCGCGAAAACTACTAAAAGGCCTCCTACTTAGCTAGCTAGATAGTAATTATTAATAACGTTAACTAGAATCTTAGTACTTCCTTTTGCGCGCGTATTGCTTGTTATTTCTTGTACCTTTGTTTATTAATTCGCCTGTGTACGAATTAACAGTTGATTAATTCGCCTGTGTACAAATCAACACTTTTAAGAAGCTAGCGCTAAGCACTAGTATTATAAATAACTCTTTTTTTCTTTATATAGTTACTTTATTAACATAATAACTTTAATATATTATCTTATAATAAGGAAAATCCACTTTTATATATACTATAATAATATATATAGATCTTTGTTTCTAAACTAATTTATTCCTAGGAGAAGGTCTTCTAAAGTCTTAGCTATATAGTAGCTTATATAATAGATTTTTTTATAACCTATATTATTAAATACTTTATAAAGTATATTAAGTATGCTATAATATTCTAGTAGTATATTTGCTAATTCTATTAGCAAATTACTTTTTGTTATCTTTTTCTAATTTATCTCTATTAGTAACTTAGAATAAATAATAAAATAAGTAGCACTAGTATTAGCTAGCGCTAACTTTACTATAACCTAGTAGTTTCCTAGCCTTAGGGACGCTTTAATATAAAATCTTATATTAGTCCCTAAAGCTAGGGCGCTTTCCTAGGCATAAGACTTTTTCTCCTTTATATTAGGTCTAGTAGTGTTTAGATAAGTTACTAGATTAAAGCAGTTACTTTTATATATAATAGTAGTGTAGCTACTTTTCTTATAAATACTATAGTTAGGTTCTAGGTAATTTAGTCTTATATAGCCCTTTTTTTTATACTTATAATATATAGCCTTTTTTTCCTAGCTTTACTATAAAGTACTTAGTTAGTTACTACTCTTTCCCTTTAGGTTTAGTAAAGTTTCTCTTTCTAAAGAGTTTGCCTAAGTTTTTCTCTTATTATACCTAGAAGAATTATTATAGTTACCTTTATTATTGTTAATATTAACGCAACGGGTCGGGTTAACGTGGACCCGGCGCATCCTAATTAGCCGCATCCGAGCTCGCCTCGGATGGGTGGCTAGTGCGCCGGTCACATAACCCACAACTTTGCGCATTATAAAAACCACTAAAAGGCCTCCTACTTAGCTAGCTAGATAGTAATATTAATAATATTAACTAAAATCCTAGTACTTTCTTTTACGCGCGTATTGCTTATTATTTCTTATACCTTTATTATTAATTCGCCTGTGTACAAATTAATACTAATTAGTAGTGATTACACTATAGATTAGCTAGATTCACGTATCCTATAGAATGCTAGTTTCCGCTTATAGTAGCTGATTTTTTACAAAATTAGTAAAGTTAATCCTACTAAACAAAGGAAGTAATATAGAAGAGATAATTCCGTAATTACAAATAGATTTAATCTATCCCCTTTAGGGAAGCTCTTTAAAGTCTATTTACAGAGCTATTTTATGCTAAGAAAGGAAGCTTGCTATAGCACTATACTACTTGCTTTAATAGGTATAATTTTTCCTTTTTCTAGCCTTAAATACTTATTAGAGGAATTATTAAATCTCTTGTTTATTATAAGATTTATTAAGCCCTTAATTTAATTAAATCTATTAGTCTAGACTAATAACTACTATAGATTTCCACTCTTTTACCTGCTTTACTACTTACTTTACTATTTTTCTATTAGATTTCTATTCTCTTCACTACTAAATATAATATATATCTATAGGTAAATAAAGCCCTTAATTTGTTAATCTTAATAATAAGATCCTAGAGCTCCCTTAGATCCTATTAACACACAAAAGAGTAATTATAGCAAACTAGCATAAGCTTAACCTATTAGATTTTAATCTTAGCAAGGCTATAAGTGCTAAAATATATAGCTAAATCGCTTTTTTTATTATAGAAGCTAAGACTAAAGACCTCTCTAGTAAGCTCCTTTAGTAAAAGCTTAGAGACTAATTTATAAACTAGACTAAAGAAGCCTTTAAACACAGGAACACTAAAGTTATTTGCGTTTTTTATAACTTCCTATAAAAATATAATATTTACTTCCTATTAGACTAATTATCTATTACTAGTAAGCTTATAATAGTAATATAAGCTAAGACTAGACTAAGGGATCCTAATAAAGAGTTATTATACCCCTTATAATTAAGATTATATTCTTTAGCAAGCAGGTATAGTAACTATCCTCCCTTTTACTATAGTATCCTATATTAATAGCTTTAGGAATTACCTTTCTAAATATAGCAAAGAGTAGTACTAAAGAATTATTTATATTTTTACCTTATAAGGAATTCCCCTCTTCCTTTATTTGCTTTAACTACCTTCCCTATAATATAACCTAGGAATTAGTAGGGTTATAAGAGATTCCCCTAAAAACCCTGTAAGATTAGGCTCCCTAAATCCCTATAACACTAGCTAGTAATATTAAATCCTATAATAAGTTATAACCCTATAGGCAACTATAAGCTCTTATAAAACCTAGAAGATTACTACTACTAAGGGAGTTAACTTAACCCTTAGCAAGGACTAAGTAATATTTCCCTTGCTTCTCCTGCTCCTACTAGGAGCTTTTATAAACTAAACTAACCTCCTGCTATAGTTAGTATAGCAAATTAGTAGAAACATTTATATATAATAGGAGCAGTACCTTATAGGCCTCTCTAAGGCTTAGGGCAAGAGCTAACATAATAGTTAGCTCCCCTAGGCCTTCCTAACTTTAATAAGAGATTTTATAAGCTTACTTAATAATAGCCCTAAGGGTTAGTTCTAGACCTAGGTATTAAATTAGCTTAGATATAGGATTTGCTACTATAATAAAGGCCTAAGGGAAACGTTCCTTAATAAGAATAGTAGCAACATGCTACTATACCTAATAATAACCTTAATTATTAGAGATCTTATAAGCGTTTTTATCCTTTACTTTACTTCCTAATAAAATTAAATCTAGTAATAGCATTATAAAAGATTATAAACTTTTATAAGATTTACTTTAATAAGAAAAAGTATAGTAAAGAGATATATAACTTCTTTAATAATAAGCTAAAGACCTTCTAAGCCCTTTGTAAGCAAATTAACCTTCTAAAGTCCCTCTTTTATAAGGCATTTCCTATAATACTTAAAGGAAAAGCTTTAATACATTATAAGGACTTTCTCCTTAGCAAAAGCATAACTTTTACCTAAATAATTAAATTTATTAAAAACCGCTTTAAAACTATTAATACTACTTAGCTTTATTATAATAACCTCTACATAATTACGCTACATAAGGTAATAAAAGAAAACCCTAAAAAAAGCATGCTTAAGGCCCTTAACCTCCTCTTTAATAAGATTATCTCTCTTTATTATAAGACTAGAGGCTATATAAATAATAAGATTAAGATACAAAACACGCTTCTTACCGCTATTAATAATATCCCTAAATATAGCCTTATAGCTTATAATAGCCCCTTTATATATAAGGACCTAATATTAAAGCTCTAGAAAAGTATTAGAGTAAAGCAAGCTAAAAGAAACGCTACTAAGTATAGTGTATTCTATTAAAAAGAGGCTAAAGTTAACTCTAATACTACGTTTTACACTAATTATTACTATAGGAAGAATTATAACTTCTAATAGTAATAATACAGGCTCTTTATTTATTATAAGAGTTACTACTTTATTTATAAGAAGTAAGGGTGCTAGTCTATAAAGCACTTTACTAAAAAATATAAGGCATTACAAAGGCATTAGAATTAATCTAAATTTTATTATAATAAGCTAACTAAGCAAAAGTAGTAGTAATTCCTTACTTATATTAAGAGTAAGGATAATAATAGTAGTAATCCTAATAACCTTAAGTAATTAATCCTTAAGACTAAGGCAATAAT
>SRQA01001385.1:0-10563 GCA_018360365.1 Claviceps citrina
ATTAGACCCTACAGGGGTCTTTAGTCTCCTTTAATTTTAATTAAATACATGCGACCTTCTAAGGAGGGCAATAAAGCTGCCTTTTTAAGGTTAAACACATCTGCAAAATCTGTATAATACTTAGGCAGCTTCTTTGTAAGTATCTTGCTACTTAGTTTCTTCTTAGGTATACTTAGGTCTTTAGGGTTTGTTTCTTTTAAAAATCTAGCGCTAAGCACTAGTATTATAGACAACTCTTTTATTTCTTTGTGTAGTTGCTTTGTTAACATAATAACTTTAATATATTATCTTATAATAAGGAAAATCTACTCTTATATATACTATAATAACACACGTGGATTTTTATTTCTAAACTAATTTATTTCTAGAAGAAGGTCTTCTAAAGTCTTAGCTATATAGTAGCTTATATAATAGATCTTTTTGCAACCTATGCTATTAAATACTTTATAAAGTATATTAAGTATACTATAGTGTTCTAGCAGCGCATTTGCTAATTCTATTAGTAAATTACTCCTTCTTACCTTTTTCTAATCTGTTTCTATTAGTAACTTAGGATAAATAATAAAATAAGTAGCACTAGTATTAGCTAGCGCTAACTTTGCTATAACCTAGTGGTTTCCTAGCCTTAGGGACGCTTTAATACAAAATCTTATATTAATCCCTAAAGCTAGGGCGCTTTCCTAAGTATAAGGCTTTTTCTCCCTTATATTAGGTCTAGTAGTGTTTAGATAGGTTGCTAGATTAAAGTAGTTACTTCTATATATAGCAGTAGTGTGGCTGCTTTTCTTGTAAATACTATAGTTAGGTTTTAGGTAATTTAGTCTTGTATAGCCCTTTTTTTTACACTTATAATATATAGCCTTCTTTTCCTAGCTTTGCTATAAAGTACTTAGTTAGTTACTACTTTTTCCCTTTAGGTTTAGTAAAGTTTCTCTTTCTAAAAAGTCTGCCTAAGTTTTCCTCTTATTATACCTAGAAGAATTATTATAATTGCCTTTATTACTATTAGATTTATAATAAGAAATGCATTTGCTAATAAGTTTATACTAATCTACTACTTGTACGCTGCTAATTAGATATATCTTTAAGCTATAGTTAAGGCCTGTTTAAAAAAGGCCTATCTTATTCTTTATGTTTAATTAAGAAGGGAGTTTAGTGTAGGTTTATTCCTATTTTTTAAGGAATCTTTTAAAGTTAGTATAATCCGCTTATTTAAAGCTAATAAGCTTTAACTATATGCTAAGGGAATAGCTCTCTTAATTATCTAGGCCTCCTTTAAGCTAGTTACAAAAGTTAGTTTATAAGAGGGGATTTTTAATATAATTCTCGCGAATTTTTTCTCCTGTAGCCTAATATTACTTTGTAGTACTAGTAAGGCAGGTGCTAGTATATAAGACCTTCGCAAAGTTAGTAGCGAATTAATAAGGATTTATTATAAATTATACTTTATAGTTACTAATAAAAGTCTTTAATTAGAGGGCATTCTAGCTACTATAAGAAGGCTGCTTAAAAGGAGCTTATGCAAAGGTTTGCTATAGATAATACATAGCGGGTGTAATAGGAGCTACAAATACATTCTCCTCTAGTAATTCTCTATTATTAATATTATGTATATGTCGGAATCATCGCACACATTACAGGTTAACCTCGGCACCCTTAGCTTAGCCTGCGGCTCCGCCTAGCTAAGCAAGGATACACGTAATGTGATTAGCCGCACCACAAACCACTACGTGAATGTAGGGGCATATAGAGTTTAATATATATAAAAGGAGGCATATAACAGACCCCTTAGATAGCTTTCTCTTAGAAGATATAACTAAATAAAACCCCCTTATATATACATACCTTTTACTTATAGTTATGCGTAACCTATAGGTATCTTTTACCTATACTTATCTAATACTAATTAGTAGTTATAGGACTATAAATTAGCAAAGATTACTATAGGAAAGCTAATTCTATTATTATAGGTTAGCCTAATTCTTTAGGTTTGCCTATAAAATAACTATCTTATACTAAGGTAATTTTATTATTATAAACTAGCTTATTTACTAAGTTTATCTATAAGATAGCTGCTTTATACTTAAGTAATTTTATTATTATAAGTTAGCTTAATCCTTTAAGCCTGCCTAAAAGATAGCTATTTTATACCCTTACTAACTGCTATACTCTTTCTCTTTAGAAGAATAACTATAAAAGACCCCTTTGTCTAATAATAAACTAATTAATTAATTAGTTAAGATAATAGACTCTAATAATAACAACTCTATAGTAGGAAGTATCCCTAACCTCCCCTAAGCTATAGAACACTTTAAAGATATTATTAACCCTAATTAGCACGTTTAGAAGACAAATTACCTAATCCCTGCCCTCTGCTTAGAAGAGGAAATCGCTAGTAGAATTACTTAATTTATCTATAATATAGAAGTAAAAGATATCCGTGGCAAGGCCCTCTAGCTAGAATTCGTTAGTAAATTTAGCTAATAGTTAGAAAACACCTATAAGAAACTCCTAGCACCCCTTATAGGAGCCCTCTAAATCTTCCTAGAAAGAAGGGGCATTTACTTTATAAATAATAAAAGCTTAATTACCTAGAAACTTAAGACAATAGCCCTAGCCCCCTTAATACCTTAACCCCCTAGAGTAGAAAAGACTATAACCTTATAAACCTCTTAAACCACTTAATTATTAATAAAAGAAAGAGGCAGAAGCTACCTACCCCCTATAGAGATAACTTAAAGCCGCCTTAACTCTTTTATATAAGAAACTATATAAAAGGTTTTATACTCTCTTAGAAAAATTCCCTCCCTGCCCCTTATAATAGCTATAAGAGACTCTAAGCAAGAATACCTATAAGCTTTATAATCTACCCTAATGCCCTCTAATCCCTCTAAGGCATTGCTTCTACCTCTAGAGATACAAAGACTCTTTAGAGGAATATATAAGGAGCCTGCAAGATTAATTAATTTATTAGTAGTAATTACAAAGAAGATTATAAACCTCTACAAGGTTTACTCTAATAATAATAAGTATAGTGGAGACCTTTATAACTTCTTTTATAATAAATATAGTATATTCCTTGCCCTTTATAACTAACTTAACATCCCTAAGGATGCTTTCCACAAGGCCTTCCCTATAATGCTTAAGGGTAACGTAGCTATACATTATAAGGACTATATCTAAGGCCTAGGGATAACCTTTAATAAAATAGTATAATCTATTAGAGAACGCTTTAAAACCTAGAATACAAGCTAAGTTTACTAAACAAACCTTAGGACTATTACACTTTGTAAGGTAATAACTAAGAACCCTAAGAAAAGCATAACTAAGGCTCTTAACCTCCTTACTAACCAGATCCTTAAGATCTACCACGGACTTTAAGGAAGCTATATTAATAATATAAAGATATAAAATACCCTCCTTACTACTATTAATAACATCCCTAAATATAGCTATACTATCTATAATAGCTGCTTAACATACAAAGACCTTACCACTAAGATTTAGAAATCTATTAGGATTACTAAGAAGGATAAACACCTTAAATATAGTAGATTCCTTTAGCATAATAAGACTCTAAGATATAAGACTCTGTAATTATTACCCGCTTTCTACGTTAACTATAAGTTTAGCTAGAGCTATAGCTACACTCTATAAGGCATATAACAAAGAAAAACCTTATAATACTATATTTATAGTAAAGAAGGATGCTAGTTTATAAAGCATTCCTCTTAAGAGTATTAAAACGCTAGATCTAATTAGAACTATCTCCTAATGCATTATAATAAGCCTATAGACTAAAAGTAGCAGTAATTCCTTCTTAATATTAAAGGATTATATAATTCTAACCTTAATAGCCTTAACTTAAAAGAGATTTATAACGCAATTTATAAGACTAAAGTTATAATAGCTGCTACCGCTACCTAGTCCTCCCTAACCCCTTAAAGACAGCCTAACCCTAATACCTTTAATAATAATGCCCCTATAATATTATAATTCCTTACCTATGCCCTTAAGACCTTTATATTATCTTCTAAAGTGCCTAAAAGCATAGAAATTATTAAATTCCTTTATTACAAAGCTTTATACCACGCTCTCTCTTAGAGAGATCCTTATATTAATATTGCTACTAACGTTACTAATAATATAATCACTACTAATTATATAGTAAAATTATACTATTCTAGCAAGATTTTCTATAGTATCCTGCTAAATACTAGTGCCTTAGGGGTCTTAATAGCTAGGATGCCCTAGGTTAAGGCTCTGCGGCGCCTAATGCTATAGTTACGGATTAATAAGGCTTAATAATATAAGATTAGCTTTAGAGCAGGAAAAGCCCTCTCTAAAGGCATCCTTTGCGTGCTAACTATACTTAGAGATATTAACTTTTACATTCTACCTACTAACACTCCCTTCTTATACTATATTATAGATATAAACTAGATAGGCGTAAGGCTAGATAATCTACAGAATATGCTAATCTAAGGGACTAAAGAGGTCCCTATAACCTAATAATAAGGTTACTTATAGTAGCATCTAAAGCCTAAGCTAGTGGTTACCTTTTACCTTATAAAGAAAGAGCTTTATTAGCTTTATTACTAATTTAGCTACCCCTTTGTAGCTTGCCTATTAAAGATCTTAAACTAGGCTAATAAGGAATTTAACCCTTGCCTCCTTGCAAAACTTATAAGATTCTATAAGTAATATTAACTTAAGAAGAAGGGACTAGGCAGGTTTAAGTTTATGCTATAAGAGGACTATAACTTTAACTATAAAATCTTTGTGGATATCCTTTATATTAATAGTAAGCTAGTCCTTTATATTATTAATACTATAACTACCTTCTAAGCTATACGCTTCTTAGATCTAAAGAAGCAGACTATAAAGGATGTCTAGGATACTATTTAATCTTACTAGATTAATTTGTATCTTAGCCCGCTAGATTAGATATCTTATAATGCTAGAAAGAACTTTGCATTAGCAGAATTCTATTAATACGCCTAATCCCTAGCTATTAACATTAATAAAGTTACTATTAAATCTTATAATAGTATTAGCAAGGTTAAGAGATATTACAGCCCGCTCTAAAAAGCCTATAATATTCTTAAAGGCAAATTAGGAACTTACTTACTGCCTAATAAGATACTTTAAATAGCTATAAAGGCTATAAATAATTCTATAGGCCTTAATAGCCTTATGCTAACCCTCCTTATATTTAGCGCGTACCTACGCCTATTACACAACTTGCTACCTTCCTTTTTTATTATATAACGCGCTAAAGCTATTCACAAGGCTATATTTAATGCCTATAAGGCTATAGCAAAGCATTAAGTGCAAGACGCCCTTGCCCTTTGTAATAAACCTATAACCTTTCTAACCTATTATCTCCTACTATAATTAGACATTTAGGTCTAGCGTAAGAAAAATAGCTAGCAAGGACCCTTTAAGCTCTTGTCTACTAAAGGAAAGATATACATAGTAGAAATGCCTTATAGCCTAGCCTAATTTAGTATTATATCTATTAAGCCCTTCCTTTATAATACATCCCTTAAGGAAGAAGCCCTCTAAATTATTAAACTACTTAATCTTATAAACCTAGAGGCTTATAATAATAATAACATTACTGCTTGCGCTAATAATACTAATAAAGGCGCTAACTACACTATACTAACTAACACTAGTAGTAGCCCTCCTACAAAGAGAGGCCGCGGAAGGCCTTGTAAGATTAGATTCCTTAATAAAGAGGTCTAATTAATTATAAACCTAGCACCTACTGTAATACTAGAGCAGAACAAAGCTATAAAAGGCTTACAAAAGATTATAACCCCTTAGGTAAAGAGAAGCTATAGATATCCACAAAAAACCCCTCTAATTAACAGAGACTTCATAGAGATTATATTCTTTAAGGCATTCCTTATATATAAAGGTATTATAGCCTTCCTCTCTGCTAAAAAAGAGGCAAACATAGCTCTAGCAAATAATCTACGCTAACAAGGAAAGATTATAACCCTAGGCAAGCCTTTTAAGCTCTCTAACTATAAGGAAATTAAGGCTTTGCTAGCTTATAATATTTTTTGCTTTAAACCCTTTAACCCACATAAACATAGCGTAGAACATATCTTTAAGAGCCACCTTATAAGAGAGATTAAGGGCAAAGGCACTAATAAACTATACAAGAAATCCCGCCTTATAATCTAAGGCTATAATAATGCTAGCAAAGAGACTATCTTAACGCAATCCCTAATAATCTAACACGCAAGCCAGAGGCTTATTATAGCCCTTGCCCCTTTGCTTAGCAAGAGAGATATTTATATATAGATTTATAACATTACCTAGGCATATATACAATTAAACACTACCCTTAATCACATAATACTAGCGCACCTCCCTAAAGAAATTAAAGACTAATATTCCTAAAGCATAATTATAGTAGTAATTAGACCCCTTTATAGTATTATAAAAGCTAGTATATATTAGTAGGTAATGTACTTTACATACTACTATAAGAAGCTTAGCATAATAACCTCTTTATATAATCCCTATATGCTTATTACCACTTCTAATAATACCTTTAGTGTTATAAGCATATAGATAAATAATACTCTTATCCTTAGCAACTAGCCTTTCTCTAACTATAAGGAAGATTAATTAATTAAGGCTAATTTTACCACAAAGCCTAAAGAGAAGCTCACGCTAAATAACACACTCCTCTTTAATAGTTATAAGCTAATGCTCTTAACAGATTCTATAATATATCTATAGTAAAAAGGTTAAGCCTCTAAACTTAAGCTAATTAACCCCTTTTTAAAGACTACCTAAAAGGAATATATAAAGCAAAAAGCCTGTGGAGCATATATTATAATAATATACTAACCTAAAGCTTTATTTAACTTATCTACTGCCGCCTAAAAATAATAACCTAATGCTAATAATATTAAGGCCCTTAATAAGAGAATTAAGTAGCAAATATAGTATATAGACTAAGAATTAACCTACATACTACTTAATCTTATAACTTTAAAGCTCTTTATCTTTATTAATAGCTCCTTTGTAAATAACTATAATTATAGCTCACAAATTAGGTATATTATTATAATTAGTAATAAAAGCTCCCTTTATAATAATAACATAGAGTTTACGTTTAAAGGCAATATTATCACGTATAGCTCTATAAAGTGTAAGCGTATTATTTAAAGCACACTAGCTTCTAAGCTTTATAGCATAGTTTAAGGTGTTAATATAGCTTACGCAATTAGCATAACCCTAAATATAATTATAACCTAGCTCTCTTTGCCTCATATCCCTCTTATCCTTTACACTAACTCTTATTCCCTTTATAAGTGCCTTATTAAGCTTAGTACTATAAAAGAGAAACGCCTTATAATTAATATTATAGCCCTAAGGCAATTGTATAAGCACCGTAAGATCTTTAAGATCTAATAGATCTGTTGATTCGTACACAGGCGAATCAATAACAAAGGTACAAGAAATAACAAGCAATGCGCGCGCAAAAGGAAGTACTAGGATTCTCGTTAACATTGTTAATATTACTATTTAGCTAGCTAAGTGGGAGGCCTTTTAGTGGTTTTCGTGATACGTAAAGTTGTAGGTTACGTGACCGGCGCACTGGCCACCTATCCGAGGCAAGCTCGAATGCGGCTAATTAGCAATGCGCTAGGTCCACGTTAACCTAACCTATTGCGTTAATATTAACACTAGCACTCTTCTTTTTTTATGCTAGAAATTAATGTAATACAAAGAGCCTTTAATCCCTCCCTACTAAATATGTTAAATACTTAGCTAATTAAATCCAATCCTTTAATTAGATCCTTACACAAAGTAATAAAGGAAATAGCAATAGTTATTATAACATAATAGGTACTAATTAGTATAACCCTAATATCCCTAAAACACATATAATACGCTATAGTTATAGCTAAAGAAATAAATATAAAAGTTATTATAATTACATATATTATAATACTACTGCTTAAGATTTATAACTCTTAATAAGGCAGTTACTATTATAAAGATTAAAGTATATATACTTCTTATAATAACTCTTGTAATAACCCTTCTATTAGGTCTTATGCTACTTTTTTTACCTAACCTTTTATTTTAATTATAATCTTATTTATATTAATAAGGGTCTTAAGCGCTTAGTTTAGTAAAGTCTTTGTTATTATATTAGCTAGGTTATCTTTGCTATTAATCTAGCGGATTTCGAAGATTTCTCTGTGTTTATATAATTACTAAAAAGCTATAATATTAATTATTAATCGCTTCTCTTTAGTAGTACTAAGCTTAATAAGGCATTTGTATAGTAAATTTAAATCTATACATAGGATTATTAGAATTTCGGGCAGATTAAGCTAGTCTGTAATTATCTTAATAATTATGCTAATTGCGTAGGCTATATTAGCACCTTAAACTATACTATATAATTCAGAAGCAAGGGCGCTATGTGTAACACGTTTGCACTTTATTAAGCTATATATAATAATGTTGCTTTTTATTGTGAATTAAGCCTTGCTAAAGTCCTTATTTCTAATTATAATAAGGTATTTAATTTAAGAGCTAAAGTCTTTATTATTTATAAAGGATTTGTTAATAAAGACAAAGAGATTTGCTCTTTTAAGGTTAATTAGGATATAACGCAGCCCTTAATCTAGGTAATCCATCTATTACTAAAGTCTCTTATTAAGGAATTTAATATTCTTATCTATAAGATCTTGCCTTTATGCTATAAAAGAGAGGTTAAAGGTAGCTTTAGGTTAATAAATTATAGCAATATACACTCCATAAGCTTTTTATTAATAATATTCCTCCTAGCGCTTCTCTAGATCTTTATTAATAAGTTAAAGCTTGCTAATCTACCCTTTTTAGCAAAGAGAAATAGAGGAATTAGCGTTAAGGGTAAGCTTATAACTATTAAAGATTAGAGGGTAGTTTATTATAAGCTTTTTCTTTAGCTTAGTAAGGAATTTAGTAGCTTATAGTTTGTTTTCTTCTTAATTAGAAAATGGTTAATTAGCTAAGATAAGGGTATTATTAGTCTGTATGCTTATAATACTAAATTTATTTGCGAAGCTACTAATAAGGAGGCAAGGGTTATATATAGAAGGCATTATAAATAACTTCTTATAATAATACTTTTAGTATATTACCTACTAGTGCATGCTAGCCTTAGGGATTCTATAAAAAGGCTTAATAATTACTATAATTATACTAGGAGGATGCTAATCTCTAACTTCTTTAGGTAATTAGCATAGGATCTTATAGTTAAGGCTTATAATAAATTAAACATAGGCTTATATAATATCTCTTAGCTTAATAAAGATATTCCTTTTTGCAAGTAAAGGAGCTAAAGTTATAATTAACTATTAACTTGCCTATTAAATTATAGGAGCCTAGGTTAAGATTATCTGCTTGCTAGCATTATTATAAGCTTACACTATAAGTTATAATTTTTTATACAGTACTAGGGTGCCTTTGCCTTTAATTTTATTTATAAAATAACTATTAAAGATACGTTATATACTATATTTTTTAGCGTTATAAATCTTAAGTTAGAAGACTTCTTACTAGAGCAAAGCATTAAGTTCTTTCTGCTAGGATACCTTAAAAGGTACTCCTATAGTCTTTATAATGCCTTACTAGCAGAGTTAATAAGCAAGGGCAAGATCTCCTTTTTCTTTTATAATAAGAAATGCTTTAGTAAGCAAAGTGCCTTAAAGTATTAATTTCTTAAAGTCTTAGTTAATTAGAGGGGTCTTTTACAGTCTGCCTTTGCCTTGCTTAACAGGCTACCTTTTAATAGTGCTCTTATTAGGAAAGTTAAAGGTAACTCTCTTTATTAGTTTATATAGTTAGTTATTATAATTCTCTTTATCCTTATTAATAGGTAGAGGAGGAAGGGTCTTTTTATTAGCTATAATCTCTAGATTGCCTAGATTACATAGGAATAGCTTTATAATAATAGATTTAAATTTTATTAGTCCTAAAGGCATCTTTACTATATAGGTTATGCCTTCTATAGCTAAGAGTCTATAAGAACCTTACTAACTACCTTTCTTACGCCAAACCTATACCTTAGATTATAGCGGGATCTAGTAGGTTAGGAAAGTGTTAGGCTTATTATAGTAAGCAAGGGCATTACTAATCTAGTGTTTTATAAGCAACCTACGGGCTTTAAAGGTAGCTTTATAGATTACTTTAGCATATTAAATAACAGAAAACGCTAGTAGTAAATCCTATAATAGTTATAAATATGCCCTAAACATAAGGAGTATTAGAATAAGGCTGTTTAGGCTAGCAGAGTTATTAATAGCTTTCATAGCTATTTAAAGAAGGTAGTCTTGCTACATATAGTCTCTAAGTTTGCTTTTAATAATACTATATGTACGTTAGAGAGGAGTGTAATATTTTTTAACCTTTCTAACACTATTATAAGCTTCCACAGGGACCTTATTAACTTTAATTACTAACCCTTAGGCATATTAATAGAATTTAGCTAATGCAAAGTTCTTTCTAGCATTATAAATAATCTATTTAGGTAGTCTA
>SRQA01001386.1:0-10562 GCA_018360365.1 Claviceps citrina
AGTATATATTCTTTATACTATAGTTTTCTATACTTTTACTAACTCCTATTCTTAGTATTACCTAACCTTTACTAGTAACTTTACTAATTTAGTAAAGCTTTTAAGCTAGACTAGGTCCTTACTAGCTAAGCATGCTTCTCTTACTAAGAAGGAGAAGGATAATAATAATAATAAAGATAATTGTTGATATCAACGCAACGGGTCGGGTTAACGTGGACCCGGCGCATCCTGATTGGCCGCATCCGAGCTTGCCTCGGATGGGTGGCTAGTGCGCCGGTCACGTGACCCATAACTTTACGCATCACGAAAACCACCAAAAGGCCTCCCACTTAGCCAGCTAGATAGTAATATTAACAACGTTAACCAGAATCCTAGTACTTCCTTTTGCGCGCGTATTACTTGTTATTTCTTGTACTTTTGTTATTAATTCGCCTGTGTATAAATTAATACTAATTAGTGGTAATTACACCACAGATTAGCTAGATTCACGCATCTTGCAGAACGCTAGTTTCCGCTTATAATAGCTAATTTTTCACGAAATTAGTGGAGTTAATCTTACTAAACAAAGGAAGTAATATAAAAGAGACAATTCCGCGATCATAAATAAATTTAATCTATCCCCTTTAAGGAAGCTCTTTAGGGTCTATTTGTAAAGCTGTTTTGTGCTAAGAAAGAAAGCTTGCTACAGCACTATACCGCTTGCTTTAACAGGTATAATCTTTCCTCTTTCTAGCCTTAAACGCCTGTTAGAGGAATTATTACATCTCTTATCTATTACAAGATTTATTAAGCCCTTAATTTAATTAAATCTATTAGTCTAGACTAATAACTACTATAGATTTCCACCCTTTTACCTATTCTCTTCACTACTAAGTATAACACATATCCATAGGTAAACAAAGCCCCTAATTTGTTAATCTTAATAATAAGATCCTAGAGCTCCCTTAGATCCTATTAACACATAGAAGAGCAATTATAGCAGACTAGCACAAGCTTAACCCATTAGATTTTAATCTTAGCAAGGCTATAAGTGCTAAAATATATAGCTAAATCGCTTTCTTTATTATAGAAGCTAAGACTAAAGACCTCTCTAGTAAGCTCCTTTAGTAGAAGTTTAGAAACTAATTTATAGACTAGACTAAAGAAGCCTTTAAACACAGGAATACTAAAGTTGTTTGTGTTTTTTGTAACTTCCTATAAAAACGCAACATTTACTTCCTGTTAGACTAATTATCTATTGCTAGCAAGCTTGTAACGGTAATACAAGCTAAGACTAGACTAAGGGATCCTAACAGAGAATTATTACATCCCTTATAATTAAGATTACATTCTCTAGCAAGCAGGCATAGTAACTATTATCCCTCTTACTACAGCACCCTATATTAATAGCTTTAGGAATTACCTTCCTAGACACAGCAAAGAGCAGTACTAAAGAATTATTTATATCTTTACCTTACAAGGAATTCCCCTCTTCCTTTGTTTGCTTTAACTACCTTCCCTGTAGCATAACCTAGGAATTAATAGGGTTACAGGGGACCCCCCTAAACACCCTATAAGATTAGGCTCCCTAAATCCCTATAACGCTAGCTAGCGGTATTAAATCCTATAATAGGTTATAACCCTGCGGCTAACCGCAAGCTCTTATAGAATCTAGAAGATTATTACTGCTAAGGGAGTTAACTTAACCCTTAGCAAGGACTAAGTAATATTTCCCTCGCTCCTCCTAGCCTTACTAAGAGCTTTTATAAACTAGACTAACCTCCTGCTATAGTTAACACAGCGGATTAGCAAAGATATTTATACGCCACAAAAGCAGCACCTTACGGGCCTCCCTAAGGCTTAGGGCAAGAGCTAATGTAATAGTTAGCTCCCCTAGGCCTTCCTAACTTTAACAGGAGGACCTATAAAAACTTCCAAGACCTAGGGCAGGCCCCGAATTTAGCGCTAACTATCTAGTTAGCTCCCCTAGGCCTTCCTAACTTTAATAGGAGATCTCACAAGCCTACTTAATAATAGCCCTAAGGGTTAGTTCTAGACCTAGGCATTAAAGTAGCTTAGATATAGGATTTGCTACTATAACAAAGGCCTAAGGGAAACGTTCCTTAACAAGGATAGTAGCAACGTACTGCTATACCTAATAATAACCTTAATTATTAGAGATCTTATAAGCGTTTTTATTCTCTACTTTACTCCCTAACGGAATTAGATCTAGCAATAGCATTACGCAAGATTATAGACCTTTATAAGATTTACTCTAATAAGGAAAAGTATAGTGGAGAGATATATAACTTCTTTAATAATAAGCTAAAGACCTTCTAAGCCCTTTATAAGCAAATTAACCTCCTAAAGTCCCTCTTCCATAAGGCATTTCCTATAATGCTTAAAGGAAAAGCTTTAATGTATTATAAGGACTTTCTCCTTAGCAAAGGCATAACTTTTACCTAAATAGTTAAATCTATTAAAAACCGCTTTAAAATTATTAACACTACTTAGCTTTATTACAACAACCTCCGCATAATCACGCTACGCAAGGTAATAAGAGAAAACCCTAAAAAGAGCATGCTTAAGGCCCTTAACCTCCTCTCTAATAAGATTATCTCTCTTTATTATAGGACTAGAGGCTACGTAAATAATAAGATTAATATGCAAAACATGCTTCTCGCTGCTATTAATAATATCCCTAAATGCAGCCTTATAGCCTATAATAGCCCCTCTATATACAAGGACCTAATGTTAAAGCTCCGGAAAAGTATTAGAGTAAAGCAAGCTAAAAGAAACGCCACTAAGCATAGTGCGTTCTATTAAAAAGAGGCTAAAGTTAACTTAGATACCGCGTTTTATACTAATTATTACTACGGGAAGAATTGTGACTTCTAATAGCAACAACGCAGGCCCTCTATCTGTTATAAGGGCCGCTGCTTTATCTATAAGAAGTAAGGGTGCTAGTCCACAAAGCACTCCGCTAAAGAATATAAGGCGTTACAAAAACGTTAGAATTAATCTAAATTCTATTATAGCAGGCTAATAAAGCAGAAGTAGCAGCAATTCCTTGCTTATATTAAGGGCAAAGATAATAATAGTAGTAATCCTAATAACCTTAAGTAATTAATCCTTAAGACTAAGGCAATAATAGCTTTATTAGATAAGACTAAAAAGGATAACTACTCTAATCCTCCTGCAGGTCCTTTATAATTCCTTACTATAGCATTGCAAAGGTTAACACTCTTAACAGAGATTCCTAATAGTGGCAAGGTGCTTAAGATGCTTTAAAACTAGTTATTTAAGCACGCCCTTTACTATAGCAATCTCTATAAAGAGCCTTAGTCTAACAACGTTTTCCTTGCTAAAGCACACTATTTAGAAGAGACCTTTAGAAGTATCCTTCCTAACACTAGCGCTACGGGAGTCTCTACGGTTAGTATTGCTTAAGCCTAAGCCCTTTTACGCCTATTTCCCTTACTGCAAATTAACTAATCCGCGAGTTAATATAATATTACCTTTAGTGCTAGAAAAGCATTGTCACTAGGTTCTTTAAAGGTTCCTATAGTGCTTAGAGAGATTAAATTCCACATGCTACTAACAGCAATACCCTTCTTGTTCTTAATTACTAATATAGACTATATAAATATAAAGCTTAATAACCTAAGGAACCTGCTAATTTAAGGCATAAAAGAGATCCCTATAACCTAACAATAGGGTTATCTATAGTGGGATCTTAAGCTAACTATAGCAGTTGCCTTCTTCCTTATAGAAACGTAACTTTAGCAGCTTTATTAACATTTTAGTTACCCTTTAATTAGAAGACTATAAAAGGTTCTCCACAAAGCTAGTAAGGAATTTAACCTAAAGATCCTACAAAAGATCACTAGTTTCTGCGAGTAATGTTAACTTTATAGCAAGAGCCCTAGCTAATTTAAGTTTATATTAAAAGATAACTATAAGTTTAATTACAAGATTATTATTAATATCCTCTAAATTAATAGCAAGCTAGTCCTTTATATTATAGATTCCGCTATAGCTTTCTAAGCTACCTATTTTCTAAAACTAAGGAAGCAGACTACTAGGGATGTTTAAGACACTATTAGAGCTTATTAGATTAATAGTTATCTTAGACCGCCTAAATAAATTATTCACAATACTAGAAAGAACTTCGCGTTAGCTAAATTCTGTTAATACGCCTAAGGGTTAGTAATTAAAGTTAACAAGGTCCCTATAAAAGCTTATAATAGCGTTAGAAAGGTTAAAAGATATCACGCTCCCCTCCGACATACATATAGTATTATTAAAAGCAAACTCAGAGACTATATATAGCAAGACTACCTTCTTTAAATAGCTATAAAAGCTATTAATAACTCTACTAGCCTAAACAGCCTAGTTCTAACACTCCTTATATTTAGGGCATATCTATAACTATTATAGGATTTACTACTAGCGTTTTCTATTATTTAATATGCTAAAGCAATCTGTAAAGCTACCTTTAAAGCCTGCAGATTACTTGCAAAGCGCTAGATTAGTAATGCCCTTACCTGCTATAATAGGCCTAACACTCTCCTAACCTACTAGATCCTGCTATAATCTAAGGTATAGGTCTAGCATAAGAAAGGTAGTTAGTAAGGTCCTTATAAACTCTTAGCTATAAAAGGCATAACCTACATAGTAGAGATGCCTTTAGGACTAATAAAATTCAAATCTATTATTATAAAGCTATTCCTGTGTAATCTAGGCAATTTAGAGATTATAGCTAATAAAGAGACCCTTTCTCCTTTACCTACTAATAAGGATAAAGAGAATTATAATAACTAACTATGTAAACTAACAAAGAGAGTTACCTTTAACCTTCCTAATAAAAATAATGTTAAAAGGCAGCCTATTAAGCAAGGCAGAGGCAGACTACAAAAGACCCCTCTAATTAACTAAGACTTTAAGAAATTAATACTTTAAGGCACTCTGCTTGCTAAAGTATTTCTTACTACAAAAGAAGAAGGAGATCTCACCCTTACCTATTAACTCCGCTAGCAAGGCATTATAAAGACTATAGGAGCACCTTTTAAGGCATCCTAGCAGAAGGAACTTAACGCTCTACTCTAGCAAGAAGTCTTCTAACTTAAGATCTATAATGCTAAAAAACACAGCACATAACGCATCTTTAACAGCTGTTTTATAAATAAAATTAAAGGCAAAGGCACCCTAGCACCGTACAAAAAATCACAACTTATAGTGCAAGCTCACAATAATGCTAGCAAGCAGATAATCTTAACCTAGGCTCCTATAATTTAACAGGCAAGTTAATAGTTAATTATAACTTTAGCTCCTTTACTTATAAAAAGGGATATCTCTATTAAGCTAAGAGATATTACACAAGCCTACGTTTAATCTGTCACAAGCCTTAACTATAAGATCCTATGCTAATTGCCTAAAGAAGTTAGAGATTAGTATTCTCCTAGCATAATTATAGTAATTATTAAGCCTCTCTATAAAATCCCTAAGGCTAGCACGCACTAGTAGGTAATGTACTAGAAGCATTATTATAAGAAGTTATTTATAATGCCTTCCACGTACAACCCTTGCCTTCTTATTAGCAGCTCTGCAGATAAATTTAGTATTATAGGCATGCAGACTAATAATACCCTTATCTTAGCTAATTAACCATTTTCTAATTAAGAAGAAAACAAACTATAAGCTGCTAAATTCCTTGCTAAGCTAAAGGAGAAGTTTATAATAAACCACTCTCTAATCTTTAATAGTTATAAGCTTACCCTTAACACTAATTCCTCTGTTTCTCTTTACTAAAAAGGGCAGATTAGCAAGCTTTAACTTATTAATAAAAATCTAGAGAAGCGCTAGGAGGAATATTATTAACAAAGAGCTTATAGAGCGTACATCGCTATAATTTATTAACCTAAAGCCACCTTTAACCTCTCTTTTATAGCATAAAGGCAAGATCTTATAGATAAGGATATTAAATTCCTTAATAAGAGGCTTTAGTAGTAAATAAATTACCTAGATTAAGGGCTGCGTTATATCCTAATTAACCTTAAAAGAGCAAATCTCTTTATTTTTATTAACAGATCCTTTACAAATAACAAAGACTTTAGCTCTTAGATTAGATACCTTATCATAATCAGAAACAAGGACTTTAGCGAGGCTTAATTTATAATAAAAGGCAACATTATTATATACAGCTTAACAAAGTGCAAACATGTTACACGCAGTGCCCTCGCTTCTAAATTATATAGCATGGTTTAAGGTGCTAATATAGCCTACGTAATTAGCATAACTATTAAGATAATTATAGACTAGCTTAATCTGCCTAAAATTCTAATAATCCTGTGTATAGATTTAAATTTACTATACAAATGCCTTATTAAGCTTAGTACTACTAAAGAGAAGCGATTAATAATTAATATTATAGCTCTTTAGCAATTATATAAACGCAGAGAAATCTTCGAAATCCGCTAGATTAATAGCAAAGATAACCTAGCTAATGTAATAACAAAGACTTTACTAAACTAAGCGCTTAAGACCCTTATTAATACAAACAAGATTATAATTAGGATAGAAGGTTAGGTAAAAAGAGTAGCATAAGACTTAATAGAAGGGTTATTACAAGAGTTATTATAAGAAGCACATATACTTTAATCTTTATAATAGTAACTGCCCTATTAAGAGTTATAGATCTTAAGCAGTAGCGTTGTAATATATGCAATTATAATAACTTCTATATTTATTTCTTTAGCTACAACCACAGTGTGTTATATGTGTTTTAGGGATATTAGGGTTATACTAATTAGTACTTATTATATTATAACAACCATCGCTATTTCCTTTATTACTTTATGTAAGGATCTAATTAAGGGATTAGATTTAATTAGCTAAGTGTTTAATACATTTAGCAGGGAGGGATTAGAGGCTCTTTATATTATATTAATTTCCGGCATAAAAAGAGAAGAGTGCTAGTGTTAATATTAACGCAATGGGTCAGGTTAACGTGGACCCGGCGCATCCTAATTAGCCGCATCCGAGCTTGCCTTAGATAGGTGGCTAGTGCGCTAGTTACGTAACCCATAACTTTGCGCATTACGAAAACCACTAAAAGGCCTCCTACTTAGCTAGCTAGATAGTAATATTAATAACGTTAACTAGAATCCTAGTACTTCCTTTTGCGCGCGCATTGCTTGTTATTTCTTGTACCTTTGTTATTGATTCGCCTGTGTACGAATCAACAATAATACTACTAGTAATAATAAGAAGGAAAAGAAGAAGGAAATTACTACCCCCTTACTAGCTATTTACTACTATACCTATACTACTACTACTTATATTACTATTACTATTACTCCTTTAGTCTTATTCTTATATTCTAATAACTTTTACCTTAGGGTTACTTATAGCTTACTTAACTTACTATATAGTTTTATTTATACTAATATAGCTTACTATATTACTTTTAAGCTAACTAAGGTAGTAAAGGGGTATTAGGTATATAGCTTTTTACTTATTATTTACTCTTTATTTCCTAATATTTCTATAGGCTGCCTTTATAATATATTATTAGTATATTATCTTATAATAGTGTCTTACTACTATAATATATAGTCTAGTACTATTGCCTAGAATTATAAATATCTTATAATATAATTACCTTTATTTACCTTATTTTTTGCTAATAAATATGCCCTTTTAGGCTAACTATAATAACGCCCTTATAGTCTAAAAGGCCTAGATAAAGTTATATTTATATCCTAAGAACCTAGGGTATTTCCCCTAGGTAATTACTATTTGCTAGTTTTTTGCCTTAGTTAGGGGGTTACTTAATAAAAAAGAAGACTATAATAAGTTTGCTAGTTCTACTACTAGTATTATAATAAGGACGTTTCTAGTAAATATCCCTATAGTATAGGGGGTGTTTCTTTTGTTTTTTAGGGTTAGTTTTAGGGTCTTAATTAATTTATTTTTATTTTTTTTTTTTTAATATATAAATAATATACTAAATAATAGCTAGTGTTTTTTAGGAGCTTATTATCCCCTTTTTATTAGTAACTATATTTTTTTTCTATATACTACTATTAGCTATAGTGTGTTTATATCCTTATTTAGGACTTATTAATTATATTTGCTTAGCTATCCCTTCTACTTTATTAGGTAATAAGTCTCTCCTTTAACTATTTTTTATTCTTTAATTTCTTTAACTTAGTAGTATTTATCTTTTTCTTTAAAGTCTAGTATATTTGCCTATGTATTTATACTATTTTTATAGTAATTCTATAGCTTAAGTAGGCTAATATAAAATATATTATATAAGCAGCTATACTTTTCTAGTAGTACTAGTTTATATACTTACTTCCTAATTACTTAAATAATATAAAAGGGTCCTAAAAACCTAGAGATTAGCTTATATTTTGCTTCCTTTACCTTAATATTCTAGGCTAATAATAATATAAGGTTCCTATACTTAAATATTAGTAATAGTATATATTATTTATTATAGTATTTTACTTAGGATTTGCTAGCCCTTTACTATATTTTTTAAAGTTATTTATATACTTCTTATAGCTTTATTACTTAGGCCTTTACCTCTAGCACCTCTTCCCTAATAGTCTTATTCCTAAGACTAAGGTAAAATTTAGGATAATACCCTATAAGTGTATAGTAGGGAGCAAGGCCTATTAATTAGTTAATTATATTATTATAAGCAAATTAAGCTTATAGTAATAGCTTTAGCTATACTAGTTAGTTCTCTTTAATAAAGTAATAGAGGTAATATTTAAGAACTTAGTTTATTTATTTTATTTAACTATTAGTTTATAAATAAAAAGCTATAGAAAGCCTTTATTTTATCTTAGAGTAAAAACATAGCTTAGACTAGAATTTACTTATAAATACTAATTCTTTATTTAATATAATACCCTCTAGCGCGCTAAATTTTAATTTAATCTTTATATAAAAGGTCTCTACTAGCTTAGCAATATTAATTATAGTAATAATAAGAAGGAATATAAAATACTTAGTAAATTAGTCTAGAATTACTAGGATTAAGTTAGTTTCTTACTTATAGTAAAATACTTATAGCAATCCTATAATAAAGTTTATTAATACTTTAACTTATAGTTACCTTAGTATTTAAAGTAATTTAAGCTTTTTATATAGCTTATATTATCTTACTATAACATACTAATATTTAGTATAACTAAATATATAGTCCGTTACTGCCTCCTATAGGCTAGGCTAGTAGAAATTATATTATAATAATTTAATTATTTAGTTAATACTAAAGTAACTAGCTAAGGAATTATTATAGTATAGCTATAAAAGCTTTACCTATAAAATAGGGTCCTAAGGTACTACTACCTAGTTATTATATATTAGGAGGCTATATATATTATATTTTTATATTCTAGCGTTTCCCCTTTCTTTTACTACCTCTTAGGCCTAGCTACTTATCTAAAGGTTTTAGTTATAGTCCTAAGCTATTTCTAGTAACTAAGCTAGTAACTTATTTATAGTATAGTTATATAAATCTAGTAATATAATAGCTACCTGGATTTTATGTAATTTAATACTAAAAACATATCTTACTTTAGCTATGAATTTATTAGCTACTAGCTTATACTTTACTAGTATTCTAGTAGCTACCTTACTTATCTAAACCCTAAGATTATAAACTAAAGTATTTTCCTCTCCTAAAGGTATCTTACTATATTATTACTAATCCTTTATAACTAAAGTATTTTCCTCTCCTAAAGGTATCTTACTATATTTTCTCTTAGGTATTATAACCCTTTTTACTTCTTTTATAAAATATATTTCTCTAGGCTTATTAGCTTCTTTACTACTTAGGGCAAATAAAAACTTCTTTTATAAGTGTTGGATTGAACAGGTCAATCAAAGTGACATCTAGTCACAGGTATTGCGTACGCAACAAGGGGTACCGGTCAGGTTTAATAGTTCTCGGTTCTTCTATCTATCTAGTGAGGCAGCCCGCAATCCCCCTTTATAGGGGGGGTTGTGGGCTGCAAAGGTTGTGCGCAGGGGGTCATGTGATTAGTCACATGCTCGCTTGCGTTGCCGGCGGGCCGCAGCGTGGCCCGCCCGTCAGTGCCGCGGGCGGCACGGAATAATCTTGACCCGTGATGTGAGGGATTATTCCGACACTGGCAATTCTCTCTTTTTGTAGTCAAAATCCTCACATCACGGCACGTACAACCTTCTCCCTGATAACAGCGTTAGAGGTACCGTTCCCTCTGATCCGATGACCTGACATAAAAAAATATAGGAAATGCAGCGGGCAGTTGAGGTTAAATGACCTGATTGTGGGCAAAGGTACAAGCTGCAGCGTTGCAAGCAGGGAAGGGCTACAGCGTTATAAGCATAAAAAAAATAGGAAAAAATCACAAATAAAAACAACAAATGCAAGTGACAAAAGGGTCCTTTCTTTATAGGACTTTGTGCGGTCTGCGTTACCTTTCTTTCTAGGCGTGATGTCAATCCCTTGTACCTTGTATTTGGATCCTTCTGGGCAAGCTTCAGAAAGGTCAGCTGGCTGAGGGTCTGAAGGTCAGCTT
>SRQA01001387.1:0-10540 GCA_018360365.1 Claviceps citrina
AAAAAAAAAAAAAGGAAAGAAAAAAAAAAAAAAAAGTCACGCCTGCGCGGCAATGCCTCGACTCACGGCCCCGGCCCCCCACCTCAGCCTCCGCAGCCCGCCCGAGCTGCGGATCACGTCGCGCCCCGACTGGGAGGACTCGTTGGCGGCGCCAATGGTCGCGGAGAGGGCATCCCGGGCGTCTTGGCGGCCGACCTCCCGGCCGATGACGTAGCCGGCGCCGAAGCCGACGACGGAGACGAGGACCACGACGCCGGCGCTGACGACCCATGTGAGGAGGGTGGGGGAGAGGAGGGCGTCTTCGGAGGGGGAGGTGGTGCTGGTGGCGGTGGGGGGGGTGCTGGTGCTGGTGGTGCTGGTGGTGCTGGTGGCGGGGAGGACCTTTTTCTTCTTGCTGGCCCGGGGGCTGCGGCCGGGGGCCGAGGCGCCTCTTTTGGACTTGTCGGCCGGGGAGGGGGTTGCGGCTCCGGCGGCGGGGGATGTGGATGGGGAGGGGGAGGGGGGATGTCGACGTCGGCGCGGCTGCGGCTGCATCAGCTCCGACTCGGGCAGGAGGCGCAACTCCATCGGCTGGTCGCTGGGCCTGACGCCGTGGCGGCTCGCTCGCCACGCGTCGGTGTCTGCGTCGGCCTCGTCCTTTGATCTGGGGAGGCCCCGCGCGGCGGCCGCGCACGACAGGAGGGTTGTGAGGGATGCCCTCAGGGCGGCGTCGTTGTCCTCGCGGATGGAGGGGGTCATGAACGTGGGACCCCCCCGGTGGACGCGGGTCTGTTGTGGTCTCTGGGAGAACGAGGGCCTGGTGAAGCCGCTGTGGGGGTGAGGCGGCATGCTCGAGGTGGTGGTGGTGGTGGTGGTGGTGGTGGTGGTCGACTGGCTTCTCCGCGGTCGGTTCACCGACGGATGGGAGAAGGCGTTTGGCTGTGGTCTGAAGACGGGCGGCCCGGCGGGCGCGCGGCCGAGTGCCGTGGCATCATCATCATCATCATCGCCGCCGCCGCCGTCCGAGTCCAACTCGGCGCCGGAGACGTGCTCGGCGACTTGGGGCGACGTGTTGTTGCCGTGTTCGGTCGAGCTCGCCAGCAGTTTGCCGTCGTAGTCGCTCTCGCCGTCGCTTTCATCACAGTCGTCGTGGCTGTCCTGGCTGCTCGTGCCGGCAGGGTGAATCGCCGCCGCCGCCGCCGTCGTCGTCGTCGTCGTCGTCGTCGTCGGTCGGAGAGGCAGGGCCCGACGGCGGCGACCACCGGGCGGACCTCGGACGCGCAGACCAGTCGTGACAATCTCGTCCCCGATGCTGGAGAGAGACGACGACGACGGCTGCGACGCAACTTCGACCCAGGACTCTGCGGAAAGGGACAGGTTAGAGAGACCGACGCGGGGGCTGCATGCAGGAGAATGATGCATGGTGCGCTTGGGGAGTGAATACCTTCGAATCGTCGTGGGTTGGATACAACGCCGGGGTTCGATCGGGGGGGACTGGGCTGCGGCTGACGTGGCCGTGGTGCACTCGTGGCCATCATGGAGCCGAGGGGGAACGACGGTTCGTCGCCGTCTTCTTCTTCTTCTTCTTCGTCTTCCTCTTCTTCTTGGTGTGTTTCCCGTGCTGCAAGTCAAACGCCGTGCAATGGAGCCGTCTCATCCATGTGTGCGGGCAGGGCGGGGAAGACAAGGCCGGTCTCGACGACGGAGGGGAAACAGGCAGGCAGGCAGGCAGGCAGGCAATACGGCAAAGATGGGCCAATATGGGCAATACGGGCAGCCCATATGGGTGCGATTGCGGCGACGGTTGCGGTGACGGTTGCGGTGACGGACAAAGTTGCCAAAACCTCCTCCCCGCGCGCCAGACTCAGACTCCAGTGTTTCGGCGGGCCCCGCCTTATCGCAGGTTATCGCAAGATGTCACCAACGATGAACGATGATCCCGTGGCCCGTGGGCCGTGTGGGCTGCGTGTGTCTCGGTCGCCGTGGGCCCGTCAAGCAAGGGGGGTGGACGGCGCATGAAAATGGGCGGCCAAAGGAGCCAGAAGTGGGTGGTTCTGGGAGCGAGCAGCAACGGCTGACGAACGTACGAAGCACGAAGTACTTGCGGGGAAGGGGGGGCACAGTGTGTGTACGGTGCCCAACGCGCGGATTGCACCGTGTCCACCCGGCCGGTCCGCGCATCCTGCACACAGTACGTGCCGCTCGCAGGTCCCCCTTGATGCTCACGCCGAACGCCACGGAAGCACGCACAGAAGCACGCACAGAAGCACGCACGACTTTGTCGTCATGCCCACCGTGAACATGTCCTCGTGGCGCATGCCTTGTGCCAAGCAACGCCTTTTTAGCAGCTGCGCTGGTCAACTTGGTAGTGCGTCGTGACCTCTTTTTTTCCCTGGTCGACGCGATGCATGTTTGCAAAGGATATCCATCTTTCCGCAGCAAAAACCCTCCACATACTAACTAGGTACTATACTATATACTACCTACTACCTAGTAGTTGTAGGTAGCATGAGAACAAGGACTCACCCAAGTGAGTTTTCTTCTTATTCGCATCCGGCCTGTGGCCGCCGCGAACCCGAATACGAGACTCCCCACGCGGCTGATTGCCTTTGTATCCGACGGCGCTGATTGGGCGGTGCCTGGTTCCCACACCCCATTCTACGCCATGTATGCTATGCACGACTTCGCGGCACCCACCCCTGAGCTGGCCCCTCGCAAAGAAAAAAAAAAGAAGAAGAAGAGAACTGGCTACATCTCGCGACTTACCTTGTCTCCTTGTTTTCAACATCACATAAAGGCAACGGGGCGGCTCCCTTCTCCTCTGTCCTCTGGATTGCCCTCTGGACCTTTTGCCACTCCTTTGCCCTACAAAACACTGCCTATCCCATCGAAACGAGGGTCCTCCATCGGGCCTCCGCATCACCTACAACAAACCAAAGAAGCCTGCCTCCTCGCCGAATTCCCGGGTGATTTGCCTTGCCTTGGACAATGGGCGTCCTCCAACAGCTCGCGGGTCATCCGCTCACGCAGCAGTACCAGAGCCTTGGCCTGGCGTCGCAGGTGGCCATTGCCGTGGTCGGCTTCATCGCCCTCTCGGTTGCTTTCAACGTGGCCGGCCAGCTGCTCTTCCGGAATCCAAATGAACCTCCCGTCGTTTTCCACTGGTTCCCCTTTATCGGCAGCACCGTCACGTACGGCATGGACCCGCCCGCGTTTTTCAAGAAGAACCGCGCCAAGGTACGACCAATGCCCCCCCCCCCCTTCTTCTCCCTCTGATGCGCCCCCCTCGTCCTCCTCCACCTCCATGTACTTCAAGTCTCGCTGACGCGCTGGGTTGTTGGTTGGTGACTGCAGTTTGGCGATGTATTCACCTTCATCCTCCTTGGCAAGAAGACGACCGTGGCTGTTGGTCCCGCCGGCAACGAGTTCATCCTGAACGGCAAGCTCAAGGATGTCAACGCCGAAGAAATCTATACTGTTCTGACGACCCCTGTCTTTGGTCGGGACGTCGTTTACGATTGCCCCAACGCCAAGCTCATGGAGCAGAAAAAGGTACGCACGCAATTGTGCTGATGCCATGAGCATAGGAATCTTTATACTTTTCTTCTTCTTTTTGGGTTTCGTCGTCGGCTGGTACCAGTCCACGCAATGCGCGGCACGATGGCTGACGGGCACATACTCGTTGTACAGTTCATGAAGATTGCCCTCACGACCGAGGCATTTCGATCCTACGTCCCCATCATTTCTGGCGAGGTTCAGTCCTACTTCAAGAGGGATGCCGACTTCAAGAACAAGTCCGGCATCGTCGATATTCCCAAGAAGATGGCCGAGATCACCATCTTCACCGCTTCCCACGCTCTTCAGGGTAGCGCCATCCGGAACAAGTTTGACGAATCTCTGGCCGCGCTGTACCACGACCTGGACATGGGCTTCACCCCCATCAACTTCATGCTGCACTGGGCTCCCCTCCCCTGGAACCGCAAGCGCGATCACGCTCAGCGTACCGTGGCCAAGATCTACATGGACACCATCAAGGAGCGTCGTGCCAAGGGCGACGCGGACAAGGAACTCGACATCATGAAGCACCTGATGAACTCGTCCTACAAGAATGGCACTCGCGTGCCCGACCATGAGGTTGCCCACATGATGATTGCCCTTCTCATGGCTGGCCAGCATTCGTCGTCGTCCACCAGCTCGTGGATCATGCTCCGTCTTGCCCAGAACCCGTCCATTGTGGAGGAGCTGTATCAAGAACAGGTCAAGGCGCTCGGGGCTCATCTCCCCCCCCTGGCCTTTGAGGACCTCGCCAAGCTGCCTCTGAACCAGGCCGTGGTCAAGGAGACGCTCCGGCTCCACGCGCCCATCCACTCCATCATGCGTGCCGTCAAGCAGCCCATGCCCGTTCCCGGCACCAACTACGTCATCCCTCCGACTCACACTCTGCTCGCCGCTCCCGGCGTCAGCGCCAGTGACCCGACCTACTTCCCCAATCCCGACGTCTGGGACCCTCACCGCTGGGAGCCCGACTCGCCCAACGCGCCCACCATTGCGCGCAACGTTGCCGAGGAGGAGGAGAAGGTCGACTACGGATACGGCCTCGTCAGCAAGGGTGCCGCCTCTCCCTACCTGCCCTTTGGCGCTGGCCGCCACCGGTGCATCGGCGAGCAGTTTGCCAACGTGCAGCTGCAGACCATTATTGCCGAGATTGTCCGTCTCGTCAGGCTGAGCAACGTCGACGGCGGCAACAGCCTGATTGGTACCGACTACGCATCTTTGTTTTCACGGCCACTGGAGCCTGCCACCATTCGATTTGAACGGCGCGACTGAACAAACACGGCATGGAATAATAGACAGCATGATGGCATGGAATAGCATGGAATAGCATGGATTCAAAGAGGAAGAAAAAATGGACGGGCTAGCAAGCTTTGTTCGTGCAGCTTGGATGTGGGTTTTTTTTTTTTTTTGCATCTGTAACAAGGGCACGGATGCGAACGATGGCATGAAGAAACAAAACGCACTATAGTAATATTTAATTCAAGATGACATCGGACCGAGTCGGCCACCCCAAGAGGCAACCGGCCGTCGAAAACACCAGACAGCCACTTTGTGTTTGCTATAGGTGAGGCAGGTGGGAACTTACCTCGTACCTTCCTGACTGCCTGTCGTAAGTAGGTGCCCAGGTAGATAGGTAGGCGAGTAAATGGGCAACGGCGCCGTCCTTCACTCCTTCCAAAACGGGCTCCCGTTGCGTCCGCATAAACATCAACAAGACGCCCGTCCACGTCCACGTCCACATTCACATTCACATTCACATCCACTTCCACGTCCACGTCCACGTCCACGTCCACGTCCACGTCCACGTCCACGTCAGTCCACGGCAAACTCTCTCCCTGCCCAGCACATTTTCATCCCATCTCTTTATCCAGGCCGTCAGTCCGTTCGTTATTTCCTCCCAGGCCAGCTTTCAAAGCCAAAGCCCCATCTTACCAAAGCCCCATTTCACCGCAGCCGTCATGATCACGCAGGTGCAGCGCTGCGAGCAGAATGCAAGTGCCCTTGGCCCCGGCAGCCGTAGCAGCAGCAGCAGCAGCACGGGACAATTTGTCCGTCTTTGGGGGCTCGATACCTTTGATCTCCCGCCCGCAGTCACGCCACACACGGACTTGGCCCCCTTCCTCACGGTCGTGTTCCACGAAGCAGTCGGTCTGATTGACCACGTGCCCATCACGGCCGCTGCTGTCTCGAGCGGCCTCTCTGCTTGGCGCCCCAACGGAACCAAGAGGTTCTCGCGCTCGGCCGCGCCTGTCCAGCTGTTCAAGCGCGTGATCCCGGCAGAGCACCTCCGGGCGGTTGCCCAAGACCACCACCGCCACGGGCTCAAGCGCATCCGGCCCGGCTCCGTGCGCACGGAGACGTGGAACCTGCGGCGCAGCGTCCACGAGGATGCCGCGATGCCGGGCACCGCCTGCTGGGAGGAGTGGCGTCGACGCTTCACGGAGGACCAGGCCGGGGCCGAGATGGGCCTCACGCGCACCGTGCTGAGCACCCGTCGGATGAAGAGCTGGAAGTGCAGGGACTTGAAGATTGTGCAGGGAGATCACACGTGGACCAACATCACGATGCGGTGGGAGGAGTCGGTGCACAGGCTCCCCTTTCCGCTGAAGAAGCGCGTCTTCCCGGTGGTGCACATCACGGCGTCGGATGAGAACCACGCATACGGTGCCGAAATCTTGGTCGTCCAGATTGCCGTGCGGGACGATGACGCGGCGGCCCGGTACGGCGCCGTCCTGGGCGCGTACACGAGCGTCGAGAGGCTGCGTGGGACGGCCGAGGGGGTGGAATGGATCATGGCCGCTGTGTCTGACGCGGGAGGTGTGGTGCCGGACCTGGTGCAGAGACTGGTCCTGCCCGGCCGGATTGCCAAGGATGTCGACTTGTTCTTGCGCTGCATCGCCGACGAGAGGAGGAGGAAGTTTGTCGAGAGTGTCGAGCGGGCGCGCCGGCTGCAAGCCCAGACGGAGCAAGGCGACGTTCAGCCGGCCCAGCCAGCCCAGCCAACCCAGCCAACCCAGCCAGCCCAGCTCATCGATCGAGCAAGTCAGCCGGAATAGGAACAAGTCACTCGTGGGAACTTGAAGCGTATTTGTCACAAGTGTCAAAGGCGGCGAACGTTGTTACAATGGTTGGCCCAGGTGGACAACAGTTTCGTGCCCCAGTAGAGATGCGCAGCGTTTTCTTTTTTTTTATTCATGTGGACTTGGCTTTCTTGATAGATAGTAGTATACCCCAGATAGTCTCAAGCGTTGATATCCTTTATCTTTTTCTCCATCCGAGGCAGGTGCTTTGAGGAAGGTGCTTCGGAGAAGGTGCTTCGGGGAAGGTACTCTGGGGAGGACAGTCGCACGCACCTGCCATATTTCACAAGCGAGAGGCCAAAGCAAAGAAGCCACACAAGAAGACATTTTGGCATGGCTTCACGACACTTACGCTTCACGACACTCTTGTTTCTCGTTTCGTGCCCCGGAGCCTGCAATTGCCCGTGAGGGGACCCAGCCGGACACCCAATTGATCGCTTTACATACAGTAGAGGCCGGCCCACCATGGCAACCAAACGCCAACTCTCTGCGCCCACGGCATCGTCCCGGCCGCCGTCGACGTCAACGCCGGCGTCCGTCCCGTCGTCGTCCGACACGACACTCGTCGGTTCGTCGTCAACACCGCCCGTGCCGCTGCCCCGGTCCGAGACCCTGCCGACCATCAGCCCCGACCTGTTCAAGCGGGCCGAGAAGATGGCGCGCATGACCAACGAGCTCCGCCTCCACCGGCTGATGGCCAAGACGGACAGCCTGGAGCGGGACGTGGCGCGGCTGGCGGCCCAGACGAGGGACAACGAGGCCTTTTGCCGGCAGCACGCGGCGCGGCTGGACAGGGTGTGGCACGAGGCGCAGGCGGCGCGCGCGCGCGCCGAGGCGGGCAGCCAGCTGCGGGGCGAGGACAGGCTCGACATGGCCGAGTACAGGCGCGAGGTGGTGCAGGTGAAGGTCGACATGGGCCGGGTGAGGAGCCTGGTGGAGGAGCTGCTGGGGAGGGTGGCCGGGCTGCCGACCCTGGCGGAGGCGAATGCCGTGTTGGCGGCCGTGAGGACGCAGAGGGAGGCGGCGGCGGCGGCGGCTGCTGCTGCTGCTGCTGCTGCTGGTGGTTCCTCAGCGAGCACGTCGTCTCATCATGGGAAAGGAACAACCGCCGAGCAAGACGTCCGCGCGCGCATCGACGAGACGATCCGCTCCACGCGGCGGTGGCACATGGACCACAAGACGACGGCGCTGCCCGACGGGGCCTTCATAGCGAGGTACCTCAAGAAGCAGGCGCGGCGCGACCCCGCCATGGCCGTGTACCTGCAGCGGGCCATCTGGGGGAGAGTCCGGGCGCGGGCGTCGTCGTCGTCGTCGTTGCTGCCCCGGCGGGTGCCCCGGTCGCTGGCCGAGTTCTGCGAGCACGCCACGTGGGAGGATGTGAAGGGGGCGGTGGAGCATGTCCTTGTGAGGGGGTTTGGGGCTGGGGCCGAGTCGCTCAGCCAGAATTCGTCTTCGTGAATGGTGGCGATGCACGGATGGGTTATTGGGCAAGGGGTTGTGAATTGGGGGGGGGGTATTTAGGTCTTATGTTGACGGGGTGGGTGATTTTTTTTTCCGCAGTATGGAGTGAATTTGCCCGGGGGGGGGGGGTTAGTGATAAGGGCTGAAAAAGAATAGGAATGAGAATGGGGAATGGGGAATGGGGAATGGGAATGGGAATGGGAAGTTGAAATTCAAGGTCTAAACACGGTCAGCGGACATGTGAAACTATGGCATAAAAACGGATGTGTACACACCGCGTCTGATGAGGCGTAATGAGCCGTTATATACCCGTGCGACCACGAACAATAGCTTGGTTTTCTTGTTTGCTGCTGCTGCTGCTGCTGCTGCTGCTGCTCCTATGCGTGATGCGTACCTACCATGAGAAAAGACCGAACAAAAAAAAGACGAGACCCCCCCCCCCCCGGGCAAAAGAAGTGAATGATTGTCTTGTACATGACATGATAAGAAGAGGGAAAAGGCCACCAAGGCTCGAGGCTCGAGGCAATACAAATAATGAATCACAAGAGAGAGGGCTCAGCTCGCAAGCAGCTGATTTAGAAGGTGGAAGGTGCAGTTGACGATGAAAGGAGGTACAAAATTGGGGAGGGAATGCCCCGGGGTGGAGTGATTATGCATGTGTGTGTATATATATTCATCTCGCTCCTATCTAGTACCTTCGCACAAAACGCCTCCTTTGTGTTGGGCTCACGACTGACGCACGCGTGGACATACCCGGGTATGCTTCCTTTTTTCTTTTAGAAAAAAAAGAAGAAGAAGAAGAAGAAGAAGAAGAAGAAGAAGAAGAAGAAGATAAAGAAGAAGAAGAAGAAGAAGAAGAAAAAGAAGAAGAAGAAGAAGAAGAAGAAGAAGAATAGAAGAAGAAGAAGAAGAAGAATAGAAGAAGAGCAAAGAGCAAAGAGCAAAAGAAGAAAATAATAAATAAAAAGGGGCTAAAGAAGAAGAAAAAGCAGAAGAAATAAAAAAAAAAAAAAAAAAAAAAAAAAAAAAAAAAAAAAAACCCAAACGGCAAAGACCCCCCCAAAGGACAATACTTTTTGTTTTTGAAACGAAAATAGAGAGAAAGAGAAGACCACACCCGTCAGTCCACCTCCATCCCTATAGACCCCTTCTTCAGCTCAATCTCCGACCTCAGCTGCCTAATCTGGCTCTCCAGCCTCATCCTCAATATCTTGTTCTGCGTCCTCGCCAGGTCGGCGACCCGCCGCGCGAGCTGCTTCTCCATGTCATGGATGATATCCTTGACGCCCTGTTCCTCGTCGCGCTGGGCACGCTCATCCTCGTCTAGGTCCTCGTCGTCGTCGTCGTCATCATCATCATCGTCGTCGTCGTCGTCGTCGTCATCTTCATCTGACTCGTCGTTTTCGATGCTGTCTTGGACGTGCGGCGTGTCGGCTTGGGTGGCTGTCTGGGGCGTCGTCGTCGTCGTCGTCATCGTCATCGTGTCCGGGCCTCCTGGGGCGGAGGGGGCGCCGGTGGGGGGCGCGGCCGGGACGGTGACGGCGTCTGCGAAGGCGGCTTCGAGGTCGGCTTCGAGGTCGTCGTCGTCGCCGAATATGCCGCCGTCGGTGGTGGTGATTGCCCCCCCGCCTTGTTGTTGTTGTTGTTGTTGTTGTTGTTGCGGCTGGTGACCCGCGCGGCCAAAGAAGCTCGTCGTGTCGTCCACCTCTCCCTCTGCGTCCTCGTCGGCGCCCATGTCCATGTCCATGTCCATGTCCATGTCCATGTCCTCGTCCTCGTCCTCGGCAGCCGCCGCGCCAGCCGCAGCAGCCCGGTCGTCGACCCATTCCCACTTGGTAGATTCCGCCTTGGCGTCCTCCATCAGCAGCCGCTCCACCTCGGCCTCCTTGTCCTCAATCTCCTTCCGGCTGATCGTCTTTGCGAACCGGCGGTTGACGCAGTCGTGCATCGGCGGCGTCACCCCGTGCGGCCAGCGGAAGTGGCCGTCAATCATGGCCGGCAGCGGCGCGCGCCTCGCCTCGTCCTCGGTCCGGACCGGCTGGAAGACGAGCAGCATCTGGCAAATGTCGGCCGACTTCATCAGCGACTTGCGGTCCCACGTCTTCATCGACTCGGTAATGGTCGGCAGGTCGACCATGACGGCCGCAAACGGCTGGCCCTTGACCGTGATGACGGCCCGGCGCGTCTCCTCGTCGAAGAACTTGAGCGACAGGTCCGCGCCGCCCTGCGCGCGGGGGAGGCCCATCTTGCCATTGTCCATGCACCAGCGGACGTAGTCGCAGTGCTCGCCCGGCAGCATCCGCAGCAGGAACTGCTCCTCGATCGTGGGGTCAAGCTCCCGGTCGCTCGCCTCCGAGTCGTACCCGTCGCCTGGCGGGTGATGCGGCGGCCGGCCCCGCGGCTTCAGGACGACCTGCATCCCGCCCGGCTTCTGGCCCGCGCGAATCCTGATCTTGGTCGCCGCC
>SRQA01001388.1:0-10539 GCA_018360365.1 Claviceps citrina
ATAATATTAATTATTAATTACTTCTCTTTAGTAGTACTAAGCTTAATAAGGCATTTATATAGTAAATTTAAATCTATACACAGGATTATTAGAATTTTAGGCAAATTAAGCTAGTCTGTGATTATCTTAATAGTTATGCTAATTATATAGGCTATATTAGTACCTTAAACTATACTATATAATTTAGAAGTAAGGGCGCTATGTGTAACACGTTTGCACTTTATTAAGCTATATATAATAATATTACCTTTTATTATAAATTAAGCCTCGCTAAAGTTCTTATTTCTAATTATAATAAGGTATCTAATCTAAGAGCTAAAGTCTTTATTATTTATAAAGGATTTATTAATAAAGACAAAGAGATTCGCTCTTTCAAGGTTAATTAGGATATAACACAGCCCTTAATCTAGGTAATTTATTTGCTACTAAAGCCTCTTATTAAGAAATTTAATATCCTTATTTATAAGATCTTGCCTTTATACTATAGAAAAGAGGTTAAAGGCGGCTTTAGGTTAATAAATTATAGTAATATATACTCTATAAGCTTTTTATTAATAATATTTCTCCTAGCGCTTCTTTAGATTTTTATTAATAAGTTAAAGCTTACTAATCTGCCCTTTTTAGTAAAGAGAAATAAAGGAATTAGTATTAAGGGTAAGCTTATAACTATTAAAAATTAAAGGGTAGTTTATTATAAGCTTCTCCTTTAGCTTAATAAGAAATTTAATAGCTTATAGTTTGTTTTCTTCTTAATTAGAAAATAGTTAATTAGCTAAGATAAGGGTATTATTAGTCTATATGCCTATAATGCTAAATTTATTTATAGAGCTACTAATAAGGAGGTAAGAGTTATATATAAAAGGTATTATAAATAACTTCTCGCGATAATACTTCTAGTATATTACCTACTAGTGCGTGCTAGCCTTAAGGATTTTGTAAAGAGGCTTAATAATTACTATAATTATGCTAGGAGAATGCTAATCTCTAACTTCTTTAGGTAATTAGCATAGGATCTTATAGTTAAGGCTTATAACAAATTAAATATAGGCTTGCGTAATATCTCTTAGCTTAATAAAGATATCCCTCTTTATAAGTAAGGGAGCTAAAGTTATAATTAACTATTAACTTGCCTGTTAAATTATAGGAGCCTAGGTTAAGATTATTTGCTTACTAGTATTATTATAAGCTTACACTATAAGTTATGATTTTTTATATAGTACTAGGGTGCCTTTGCCTTTAATTTTATTTATAAAACAGCTATTAAAAATATATTATATACTATGTTTTTTAGCGTTATAGATCTTAAGTTAGAAAACTTCTTACTAGAGTAAAGCGTTAAGTTCTTTTTACTAAAATGTCTTAAAAGGTACTCCTATAGTCTTTATAATGCCTTACTAGCAGAGTTAATAAGTAAGGGCAAGATCTCCTTCTTTTTTTATAGTAAGAAACGCTTTAGTAAGTAGAGTGCCTTAAAGTATTAATTTCTTAAAGTCTTAGTTAATTAAAGGGGTCTTTTATAGTCTGCCTCTGCCTTGCTTAATAGGCTGCCTTTTAATATTATTTTTATTAGGAAAGTTAAAGGTAACTCTCTTTATTAGTTTATATAGTTAGTTATTATAATTCTCTTTATCTTTATTAGTAGGTAGAGGAGGAAGGGTCTCTTTATTAGCTATAGTCTCTAAATTACCTAGATTATATAGGAATAGCTTTATAATAATAGATTTAAATTTTATTAGTCCTAAAGGCATTTCTACTATATAGGTTATACCTTCTATAGCTAAGAGTCTATAAGGACCTTGCTAACTACCTTTCTTACGCTAGACCTATACCTTAGATTATAGCAGGATCTAGTAGGTTAGGAGAGTATTAGGCCTATTATAGCAGGCAAGGGCATTACTAATCTAGCGCTTTACAAGCAATCTATAAGCTTTAAAAGTAGCTTTACAAATTACTTTAGTGTATTAAATAATAGAAAACACTAGTAATAAATCCTATAATAGTTATTGTTGATATCAACGCAACGGGTCGGGTCAACGTGGACCCGGCGCATCCTGATTGGCCGCATCCGAGCTCGCCTCGGATAGGTGGCTAGTGCGCCGGTCACATAACCCACAACTTTGCGCATCACGAAAACCACCAAAAGGCCTCCCACTTAGCCAGCTAGATAGTAATATTAACAACGTTAACTAGAATCCTAGTACTTCCTTTTGCGCACGCATTACTTATTATTTTCTTATACCTTTATTATTAATTCGCCTGTGTACAAATCAACACTAATTAGTAGTGATTACACTACAGATTAGCTAGATTTACGCATCCTGCAGAACGCTAGTTTCCGCTTATAGTAGCTGATTTTTTATAAAATTAGTAGAGTTAATCCTACTAAACAAAGGAAGCAACATAGAAGAGACAATTCCGCGATTACAAATAGATTTAATCCATCCCCTTTAGGGAAGCTCTTTAGGGTCTATTTACAAAGCTATTTTATGCTAAGAAAGGAAGCTCGCCGTAGTACCATGCCGCTTGCTTCAACAGGTACAATCTTTCCTCTTTCTAGCCTTAAACGCCTGTTAAAGGAATTATTACATCTCTTGTCTATTACAAGATTTATTAAGCCCTTAATTTAATTAAATCTATTAGTCTAGACTAATAACTGCCACGGATTTCCACCCTTTTACCTGCCCTACTACTTGCTTTACTATTTTTCCGTTAGATTTCTATTCTCTTCACTACTAAATACAACATATATCTATAAGTAAACAAAGCCCCTAATTTATTAATCTTAACAATAAGATCCTAGAGCTCCCTTAAATCCTATTAACACATAGAAGAGTAATTATAGCAGATTAGCATAAGCTTAACCCATTAGATTTTAATCTTAGCAAGGCTATAAGTGCTAAAATATATAGCTAAATCGCTTTCTTTATTATAAAAGCTAAGACTAAAGACCTCTCTAGTAAGCTCCTTTAGCAGAAGCTTAGAGACTAATTCATAGACTAGACTAAAGAAGCCTTTAAACACAGGAACACTAAGGTTATTCGCGTTTTTTATAACTTCCTGCAAAAACGCAATATTTACTTCCCGTTAGACTAATTATCTATTACTAGCAAGCTTATAATAGTAATATAAGCTAAGACTAGACTAAGGGATCCTAATAGAGAATTATTACATCCCTTACAATTAAGATCACATTCTCTAGCGAGCAGGCATAGTAACTATTATCCCTCTTACTATAGCACCCTACATTAATAGCTTTAGGAATTACCTTCCTAGACATAGCAAAGAGCAGCACTAAAGAATTATCTATATCTTTACCTTATAAGGAATTCCCCTCTCCCTTTGTTTGCTTTAACTACCTTCCCTATAGCATAACCTAGGAATTACTAGGGTTATAGGGGACCCCCCTAAACACCCTATAAGATTAGGCTTCCTAAATCCCTATAACGCTAGCTAGTAATATTAAATCCTATAATAGGTTATAACCCTATAGCTAACCACAAGCTCTTATAGAATCTAGAAGATTACTACTACTAGGGAAGTTAACTTAACCCTTAGCAGGGACTAAGCAATATTTCCCTTGCTCCTCCCAGCCTTGCTAGGAGCTTCTACAAACTAAACTAACCTCCTGCTATGGTTAGTATAGCAGATTAGCAAAGACATTTATACATAACAGGAGCGGCACCTTATAGGCCTCCCTAAGGCTTAGGGCGAGAGCTAATATAACAGTTAGCTCCCCTAGGCCTTCCTAACTTTAACAGGAGGACCTATAGGAACTTCTAAGACCTAGGGCAGGCCCCGAATTTAGCACTAACTATCTGGTTGGCTCCCCTGGGCCTTCCTAACTTTAACAGGAGGACCTATAGGAACTTCTAAGACCTAGGGCAGGCCCTAAATTTAGCGCTAACCATCTAGTTAGCTCCCCCGGGCCTTCCTGACTTTAACGGGAGATCTTATAAGCCTACTTAATAATAGCCCTAAGGGTTAGTTCTAGACCTAGGCATTAAAGTAGCTTGGATGCAGGATTTGCTACTACAATAAAGGCCTAAGGGAAATGTTCCTTAATAAGGATAGTAGTAACGTACCGCCACACCTAATAATAACCTTAATTATTAGAGATCTTATAAGCGTTTTTATCCTCTACTTTACTCCCCGCTAGAATTAGACCTAGTAATAGTATTACAGAAGATTATAGACCTTCATAAGATTTACTCTAACAAGGAAAAGTATAGTAGAGAGATATATAACTTCTTTAACAACAAGCTAAAGACTTTCTAAGCCCTTTATAAGTAAATTAACCTCCTAGAGTCCCTCTTTTATAAGGCATTTCCTATAATGCTTAAAGGAAAAGCTTTAATATATTATAAGGACTTTCTCCTTAGCAAAGGCATAACTTTTACCTAAATAGTTAAATCTATTAAAGACCGCTTTAAGACTATTAACACTACTTAGCTTTATTATAATAACCTCCGCATAATTACGCTACATAAGGTAATAAAAGAAAACCCTAAAAAAAGCATGCTTAAGGCCCTTAACCTCCTCTCTAACAAGATTATCTCTCTTTATTATGGGACTAGAGGCCACGTAAATAATAAGATTAACATGCAAAACACGCTTCTTACTGCTGTTAATAATATCCCTAAATGTAGCCTTATAGCCTATAATAGCCCCTCTATATATAAGGACCTAACATTAAAGCTCTAGAAAAGTATTAGAGTAAAGCAAGCTAAAAGAAACGCTACTAAGCGCGGTGCGTTCTATTAAAAAGAGGCTAAAGTTAACTCTAATACTATATTCTACACTAATTATTACTATAGGAAGAATCGTGACTTCTAATAGCAATAACGCAAGCCCTCTATCTATTATAAGGGCCGCTGCTTTATCTGCAAGAAGCAAGGGTGCTAGTTTACAAAGCACTCTGCTAAAGAACGTAAGGCATTACAAAGGCATTAGAATTAATCCAAATTCTATTGCGGCAGGCTAACAGAGCAGAAGTAGTAGTAATTCCTTGCTTATATTAAGGGCAAGGATAATAATAGTAATAATCCTAATAACCTTAAGCAATTAATCCTTAAGACTAAGGTAATAATAGCTTTATTAAATAAGACTAAAAAGAATAACTACTCTAATCCTCCTGCGGGTCCTTCGCAATTCCTTACTATAGCATTGCAAAGGTTAACACTCTTAACAAAGATCCCTAATAGTAGTAAGGTGCTTAAGATGCTTTAAGACTAGTTATTTAAGCACGCCCTTTACTATAGCAATCCCTATAAAGAGCCTTAGTTTAATAATATTTTCCTTACTAAAGCACGCTATTTAAAAGAGACCTTTAGAGGCATCCTTCCTAACACTAGCGCTGCAGGAGTCTCTATAGTTAGCATTGCTTAAGCCTAAGCCCTTTTACGCCTATTTCCCTTGCTACAAATTAACTAATCCGCGAGTTAACATAATATTGCCTTTAGCGCTAGAAAAGCATTGTTACTAGGTTCTTTAAAGGTTCCTATAGTGCTTAGAGAGATTAAATTCCACGTGCTGCTGACGGCAATACTCTTCTTATTCTTAATTACTAATATAGACTATATAAATATAAAGCTTAATAACTTAAGGAACCTGCTAATTTAAGGCACAAAAGAGATCCCTATAACCTAATAATAAGGTTATCTATAGTGGGATCTTAAGCTAATTATAGTAGTTGCCTTCTTCCTTATAGAAACGTAACTTTAGTAGCTTTATTAATATTTTAGTTACCCTTTAATTAGAAGACTATAAAAGGTTCTCCACAAAGCTAGTAAGGAATTTAACCTAAAGATCCTGTAAAAGATTACTAGTTTCTGCGAGTAGTGTTAACTTTATAGCAAGAGCCCTAGCTAATTTAAGTTTACTTTAAAAGATAACTATAAGTTTAATTATAAGATTATTATTAATATCCTCTAAATTAATAGTAAGCTAGTCCTCTATATTATAAATTTTGCTATAGCTTTCTAAGCTACCTGTTTTCTTAAACTAAGGAAGTAGACTGCTAGAGATATTTAGGATACTATTAGAGCTTGTTAGATTAATAGTTATCTTAGACTGCCTAAATAGATTATTTACAATACTAGAAAGAACTTTGCGTTAGCTAAATTCTATTAATATGCCTAAGGGTTAGCAATTAAAGTTAACAAGGTCCTTGTAGAAGCTTATAATAGCATTAGAAAGGTTAAAAGATATTATGCTCCCCTCTGACGTGCGTATAGCATTATTAAAAGCAAACTTAGAGACTATGTGTAGCAAGACTACCTTCTTTAAATAGCTATAAAAGCTGTTAATAACTCTACTAGCCTAAACGGCCTTATTCTAACACTTCTTGTGTTTAGGGCATATCCATGACTATTATAGGATTTACTACTAGCGTTTTCCGTTGTTTAACGTGCTAAAGCAATCCGCAAAGCTACCTTTAAAGCCCGCAGATTGCTTGCAAAGCGCTAGATTAGTAATGCCCTTACCTGCTGTAATAGGCCTAACACTTTCCTAACCTACTAGATCCCGCTATAATCTAAGGTATAGGTTTAGCGTAAGAAAGGTAGTTAGCAAGGTCCTTATAGACTCTTAGCCACAGAAGGCATAACCTGCACAGTAGAGATGCCTTTAGGACTAATAAAAATTTAAATTTATTATTATAAAGCTATTCCTATATAATTTAGGCAATCTAGAGACTATAGCTAATAAAGAGACCCTTCCTCCTTTACCTACTAATAAGGATAAAGAGGATTATAATAACTAACTATATAAACTAATAAAGAGAGTTACCTTTAACTTTCCTAATAAGAGCACTATTAAAAGGCAGCCTGTTAAGCAAGGTAAAGGCAGACTATAAAAGACCCCTTTAATTAACTAAGACTTTAAGAAATTAATACTTTAAGGCACTCTGCTTACTAAAGCGTTTCTTATTACAAAAGAAGAAGGAGATCTTGCCCTTGCCTATTAACTCTGCTAGTAAGGCATTATAAAGACTACGGGAGCACCTTTTAAGGCATCCTAGCAAAAGGAACTTAACGCTCTGCTCTAGTAAAAAGTCTTCTAACTTAAGATTTACAACGCTAAAAAACACGGCATATAACGCATCTTTAACAGCTGTTTTGTAGATAAAATTAAAGGCAAAGGCACCCTAGCACCATATAAAAAATCATAACTTATAGTGTAAGCTTATAATAATACTAGCAAGCAGATAATCTTAACCTAGGCTCCTATAATTTAACAGGCAAGTTAATAGTTAATTATAACTTTAGCTCCTTTACTTACGAAAAGGGACATCTCTATTAAGCTAAGAGATATTACGTAAGCCTACGTTTAATTTGTTACAAGCCTTAACCGCAAGATCCTATGCTAATTGCCTAAAGAAGTTAGAGATTAGCATCCTCCTAGCATAATTATAGTGATTATTAAGCCTCTCTACGGAATCCCTAAGGCTAGCACGCACTAGTAGGCAACGTACTAGAAGTATTATTATAAGAAGTTGTTTATAATGCCTTCTACGTACGACCCTTGCCTCCTTATTAGTAGCTCTGTAGATAAATTTAGTATTATAGGTATGCAGACTAATAATACCCTTATCTTAGCTAATTAACTGTTTTCTAATTAAGAAGAAAACAAACTATAAGCTGCTAAATTCCTTGCTAAGCTAAAGGAGAAGCTTATAATAGACCACCCTCTAATCTTTAATAGTTATAAGCTTACCCTTAACACTAATTCCTTTGTTTCTCTTTGCTAAAAAAGGCAGATTAGCAAGCTTTAACTTATTAATAAAGATCCAGAGAAGCGCTAGGAGGAATATTGTTAACAAAGAGCTTGTGAAGCATACATTGCTATAATCTATTAACCTAAAGCCGCCTTTAACCTCTCTTCTATAGCATAAAGGCAAGATCTTATAGACAAGGACGTTAAATTTCTTAATAAGAGGCTTTAGTGGCAGATAGATTACCTGGATTAAGGGCTGCGTTATATCCTAATTAACCTTAAAAGAGTAAATCTCTTTGTCTTCGTTAACAGATCCTTTACAAACAACAAAGACTTTAGCTCTTAGATTAAATACCTTATCACAATCAGAAACAAGGACTTCGGCGAGGCTTAATTTATAATAAAAGGCAATATTATTACGTACAGCTCGACAAAGTGCAAACGTATCACACGCAGCGCCCTCGCTTCTAAATTATATAGCATGGTTTAAGGTGCTAATATAGCCTATGTAATTAGCACAACCGTTAAGATAATCACGGACTAGCTTAATCTGCCCGAAATTCTAATAATCTTATATATAAATTCAAATTTACTATATAAATGCCTTATTAAGCTTAGTACTACTAAAGAGAAGCGATTAATAATTAATATTATAGCTCTTTAGTAATTATATAAACGCAGAGAAATCTTCAAAATCCGCTAGATTAACAGCAAAAATAACCTAGCTAATATAATAATAAAGACTTTACCAAACTAAGCGCTTAAGACCCTTATTAATATAAACAAGATTATAATTAGGATAGAAGGTTAGGTAAAAAAAGCAGCATAAGACCTAATAAAAGGGTTATTATAAGAGTTATCACAAGAAGCACACATACTTTAATCTTTATAATAGTAACTGCCCTGTTAAGAGTTATAGATCTTAAGCAGTAGTATTATAATATATGTAATTATAATAACTTCTATATTTATTTCTTTAGCTACAACCGCAGCATAGTATATGTGTTTTAGGGATATTAGGGTTATACTAATTAGTACCTATTATGTTATAATAACTATTGCTATTTCCTTTATTACTTTGTGTAAGAATCTAATTAAGGGATTAGATTTAATTAGCTAAGTATTTAACACATTTAGCAGGGAGGGATTAAAGGCTCTTTATATTGCGTTAATTTCTAGCATAAAAAGAGAAGAGTGCTAGTGTTAATATTAACGCAATAGGTTAGGTTAACATAGACCTAGCGCATCCTAATTAGCCGTATCTAAGCTCGCCTCGGATAGGTGGCTAGTGCGCCGGTTACATAACCCACAACTTTGCGCGTCACGAAAACCACTAAAAGGCCTCCCACTCAGCTAGCTAGATAGTAATATTAACAACGTTAACCAGAATCCTAGTACTTCCTTTTGCGCGCGCATTGCTTGTTATTTTCTTGTACCTTTGTTATTGATTCGCCTGTGTACGAATTAACAGTTATAGATATGCCCTAAACACAAGGAGTGTTAGAATAAGGCTATTTAGGCTAGCAGAGTTATTAATAGCTTTTATAGCTATTTAAAGAAGGTAGTCTTGCTATATATAGTCTCTGAGTTTACTTTTAATAATACTATACATATGTTAGAGGGGAGCGTAATATCTTTTAATTTTTCTAATGCTATTATAAGCTTCTATAGGGACCTTATTAACTTTAATTACTAACCCTTAGGTGTATTAATAGAATTCTGCTAATATAAAGTTCTTCCTAGTATTATAAATAATCTATTTAAGTAGTCTAAGATAACTATTAATCTAATAAGCTCTAATAGTATCCTAAATATCTCTAGTAGTCTGCTTCCTTAGTTTAAGAAAACAAGTAGCTTAGAAAGCTATAGTAAAATCTATAATATAGAGGACTAGCTTACTATTAATTTAGAGGATATTAATAATAATCTTATAATTAAACTTATAGTTATCTTTTAAAGTAAACTTAAATTAGCTAGGGCTCTTGCTATAAAGTTAATATTACTTGCAGAAACTAGTAATTTTTTACAGGATCTTTAGGTTAAATTCCTTACTAGCTTTATAGAGAACCTTTTATAGTCTTCTAATTAAAGGGTAACTAAAATGTTAATAAAGCTACTAAAGTTATGTTTTTATAAGGAAGAAGGTAACTACTATAGTTAGCTTAAGATCCTACTATAAATAACCCTATTATTAGGTTATAGGGATCTTTTTTATGCCTTAAATTAGCAGGTTCCTTAGGTTATTAAGCTTTATATTTATATAGTCTATATTAGTAATTAAGAATAAAAAGGGTATTACTATTAGTAGCACATAGAATTTAATCTCTCTAAGCACTATAGGAACCTTTAAAGAACCTAGTAATAATGCTTTTCTAGCGCTAAAGGCAACATTATATTAACTCGCAGATTAGTTAATTTATAGCAAGGGAAACAGGCGTAAAAGGGCTTAGGCTTAAGCAATACTAACTATAAAGACTCCCGCAGCGCTAGTATTAGGAAGGATGCCTCTAAAGGTCTCTTCTAAATAATATGCTTTAGCAAGGAAAACATTATTAAACTAAGGCTCTTTATAGGAATTACTATAGTAAAGGGCATGTTTAAATAACTAGTCTTAAAGCATCTTAAGCACCTTACTACTATTAGGAATCTTTATTAAGAGTATTAACCTTTATAATATTATAATAAGGAATTGCAAAGGACCCGCAGGAGAATTAGAGTAGTTGTCCTTTTTAGTCTTATTTAATAAAGCTATTATTACCTTAGTCTTAAGGATTAATTACTTAAGGTTATTAGGATTATAACTATTATTATCCTTGCCCTTAATAT
>SRQA01001389.1:0-10530 GCA_018360365.1 Claviceps citrina
AAAAAATAACTATAAGTTTAATTATAAGATTATTATTAATATCCTCTAAATTAATAGTAAGCTAGTCCTTTATATTATAAATTCTACTATAGCTTTCTAAGCTGCCTGTTTTCTTAAACTAAGGAAGCAGACTACTAGAGACATTTAGGATACTATTAGAGCTTATTAGATTAATAGTTATCTTAGACTGCCTAAATAAATTATTTATAATACTAGAAAGAACTTTACATTAGCTAAATTCTATTAATACGCCTAAGGGTTAGTAATTAAAGTTAACAAGGTCCCTGTGAAAGCTTATAATAGCGTTAGAAAGGTTAAAAAATATTACACTCCCCTCTAACATATGTATAGTATTATTAAAAGCAAACTTAGAGACTATGTATAGCAAGACTACCTTCTTTAAATAGCTATAAAAGCTATTAATAACTCTACTAGCCTAAATAGCCTTGTTCTAACACTTCTTGTGTTTAGGGCATATCCATAACTATTATAGGATTTACTACTAGCGTTTTCTGTTATTTAATATACTAAAGCAATCTATAAAGCTACCTTTAAAGCCTGTAAATTACTTATAAAACGCTAGATTAGTAATGCCCTTGCCTACTGTAATAAGCCTAATACTTTCCTAACCTACTAGATCCTGCTATAATCTAAGGTATAGGTCTAGCGTAAGAAAGGTAGTTAGCAAGGTCCTTATAGACTCTTAGCTATAAAAGGCATAACCTGTATAGTAAAGATGCCTTTAGAACTAATAAAATTTAGATTTATTATTATAAAGCTATTCCTATATAATCTAGGTAATCTAGAGACTATAGCTAATAAAGAGACCCTTCCTCCTTTACTTACTAATAAGGATAAAGAGGATTATAATAATTAACTATATAAACTAATAAAAAGAATTACCTTTAACCTTCCTAATAAAAATAATATTAAAAGATAGCCTATTAAGTAAGGTAGAGGCAGACTATAAAAGACCCCTTTAATTAACTAAGACTTTAAGAAATTAATACTTTAAGGCACTCTGCTTACTAAAGCATTTCTTACTATAAAAGAAGAAGGAGATCTTGCCCTTACTTATTAACTCCGCTAGTAAGGCATTATAAAAACCATAGGAGCACCTTTTAAGGCATCCTAGCAGAAGGAACTTAACGCTCTGCTCTAGTAAGAAGTTTTCTAACTTAAGATTTATAATACTAAAAAACACGGTATATAATGCATTTTTAATAGCTGTTTTGTAGATAAAATTAAAGGTAAAGGCACCCTAGCACTATATAAAAATCACGACTTATAGTGCAAGCTTATAATAATACTAGCAAGCAAATAATCTTAACCTAGGCTCCTACAATTTAATAGGTAAGTTAATAATTAATTATAACTTTAGCTCCTTTACTTGTAAAGAGGGATATTTTTATTAAGCTAAGAGATATTACATAAGCCTATGTTTAATTTGTTATAAGCCTTAACTATAAGATCCTATACTAATTACCTAAAGAAGTTAGAGATTAGCATCCTCCTAGCATAATTATAGTAATTATTAAGCCTCTCTACGGAATCCCTAAGGCTAGCACACACTAGTAGGTAATATACTAGAAGCATTATTGTAAGAAGTTGTTTATAATGCCTTTTATATATAACCCTTGCCTTCTTATTAGTAGCTCTGCAGATAAATTTAGTATTATAGGCATGCAAATAAATAATACCCTTATCTAAGCTAATTAACCGTTTTCTAATTAAGAAGAAAACAAACTATAAGCCGCTAAATTCCTTGCTAAGCTAAAGGAGAAGCTTATAATAAACTACCCTCTAATCTTTAATAGTTATAAGCTTACCCTTAATACTAATTCCTCCGTTTCTCTCTACTAAAAAGGGCAGATTAGTAAGCTTTAACTTATTAATAAAGATCTAGAGAAGCGCTAGGAGGAATATTATTAATAAAGAGCTTATAAAGCATATATTACTATAATTTATTAACCTAAAGCCGCCTTTAACCTCTCTTTTATAGCATAAAGGCAAGATCTTATAGATAAGAATATTAAATTCCTTAATAAGAGGCTTTAGTAGTAGATAAATTACCTAAATTAAGGGCTGCGTTATATTCTAATTAACCTTAAAAGAGCGAATCTCTTTGTCTTTATTAATAAATTCTTTACAAATAATAAAGACTTTAGCTCTTAGATTAGATACCTTATTATAATTAGAAATAAGGACTTTAGCAAGGCTTAATTTATAATAAAAGGCAATATTATTACGTATAGCTTAATAAAGTACAAGCATATTACACGCAGCGCCCTTACTTCTAAATTATATAGCATAGTTTAAGGTGCTAATATAGCCTACATAATTAGCATAACTATTAAGATAATCACAGACTAGCTTAATCTGCCTAAAATTCTAATAATCCTATGTATAAATTTAAATTTACTATACAAATGCCTTATTAAGCTTAGTACTACTAAAGAGAAGCGATTAATAATTAATATTATAGCTCTTTAGTAATTATATAAACGTAAAGAAATCTTTAAAATCCGCTAAATTAATAGCAAAGATAACCTAGCTAATATAATAACAAAGACTTTACTAAACTAAGCGCTTAAGACCCTTATTAATACAAACAAGATTATAATTAGAATAAAAGGTTAGGTAAAAAGAGTAGCATAAGACCTAATAGAAGGGTTATTATAAAAGTTATTATAAGAAGCACACATACTTTAATCTTTATAATAGTAACTGCCTTATTAAGAGTTATAAATCTTAAGCAGTAGCATTATAATATATATAATTATAATAACTTCCACATTTATTTCTTTAGCTATAACCATAGTATATTATATATGTTTTAGGGATATTAGGGTTATACTAATTAGTACCTATTATGTTATAATAACTATTACTATTTCTTTTGTTACTTTATATAAGAATCTAATTAAGGGATTAGATTTAATTAGCTAAGTGTTTAACATATTTAGTAGGGAGGGATTAAAGGCTCTTTGTATTGTATTAATTTCTAGCATAAAAAAAGAAGAGTGCTAGTGTTAATATTAATATAATAGGTTAGGTTAATATAGACCTAGCGCACCCTAATTAGCCGCATCCGAGCTTGCCTTGGATAGGTAGCTAGTGCGCTAGTCACGTGACCCACAACTTTACGCATTACAAAAACCACTAAAAGGCCTCCCACTTAGCTAGCTAAATAGTAATATAAATAACGTTAACCAGAATCTTAGTACTTCCTTTTGCGCGCGCATTGCTTATTATTTCATGTACCTTTGTTATTAATTCGCCTGTGTACAAATTAACATTAGCTTAAAAATAATTATTAAAAAACACTAGTAAAGGGGATTATTTATAAGGAAACTATTACTATAAGTAATAAGGTTAGTATTACTATACTCTTATAAAAGCTTAAAAGTCCTATTATATACTATAGCTATTAATGCCCTATATTTTATAGTTTACCTAGCTAGAATAGCTTTATAGCTTTTTATAGTTTTATTAGAATTCTTAAGATTATTAGGAGTTATAGGCGTTATTATAAGGTTTATAGTAAGATTTCTTATATAATATTTATATTATTAGGTCTTTAATAATGCTAATAGTAATATTTAAGGGTGTTATTAATAGAAGAAAAAACAAGGTTTATAAATAAAGGGTTAGCAGACTAGTTTAGTAATAGTAATATTATTAAAGTAAGAGAAAAGTAACTTTTTAGATTTCCTTTCTTATAGGGTAGATTCCTATAGTTCATTAGTTATATTATAAGGCTTTTATTACCTTATAGAAGGAAGGATATAATTTTATAGTTTATATAAAGCAAATATATTTATATAAGATTATGCATTTTTAAGGGGAATTTCTACTAGAATAATTTATGCTTAAACTACTAAAGTATATAATCTTTTACCTATAACCTTTATTTCTTATTATATATATATTTATCTTAAAAAAAGCTATATTTAGCAAAATGGTAAAAATAATTTAGTAGTTTTTCAGCAAGTAAAGTAGAAAATAATATAAATAAAAATATATATATTAGAAGGGGTTATATAATATAGCAAAATTAGTAGTGCTTCCTATAGTAAAAAATTTCTAAAGGAAAAAGGCAGGAAGGAAAAATTAAGCTATTATAATACAAAATATCCTATATAGCGTAGCTAGAAGCTACTATTTATAGTTAGACTCTATTAATTAGAGAAGAGTATTAAGGCTACTACCCTTAGGGGTTATAGGTATTTACTTCTAGGGCATAACTAGTAGCGTAGTCTAGGGTATAGTGTAAGGTGCGGCCCCACAAGACAGGCCACGCCGGATTGCCTAGCGACGTCACGGAGAATCCCTGGCTAATGCCTAGGGCTTGCGCACGCGGCTAGCATATCTAGTAACGCGTGCGCGTACTATTCTTGCTTAGTAAGCTTAAGTCCTTTTATAATATAATATATGCCTTTTCGCTACTACCTAGCTATAATATCTCTTATAATTATTAAGCTTTAACCCTAGCTACCTAGTAGCGGAAATAGCATTTATAATAAGATCTATAACTAAATTAGGGGATAATATATATTTAGCACCTCCTAAAACGCTACCTCTAGTATTATATAATAGCTTTAGCCTTACTTTAATAGAATTATTTATAGGCTAAGACCTTAAGACTACTAAGCAGGCTATTTATAAGCAAATTACCTAGCTTAAGATTTTTTAATAACTTTAGGAATAGGAAAAGGAATTACTTTAGTAACTTAGTATATATAAAAACCTACCTAAACACTAGTAATATTATAATAATTCCTCTAATAGCAAAAGAGAAGAAGTTAAAGTTAGGAATATTATAAAGCTTACTTACCTTACTAACCTATAGAAATATAAAATCTAGATTAATAACCTAAACTATGCCTTTAATAAAGCAAAACACAAGTATTAATATAACTACTAAAAAATCCTTTTTACCCTTAGTAATATAAACTAAGTTTGTAGGGCAAGATAGGACTAATTTATTAGTAAAAAGACTATAGAGGAGCAGGACTACTTTACTAATAACTAGGGTAGCTTCTAGGAGTAGACTCTTACACTACTTTAAGATTCTATAAATTATAATACCTAAATTGCCTTATAGCTTAAGAAAGCGTACTAATAAGACTAGCAAAGCCCTATAAACTTTAGTATCTACCTTAATTCCCTAGAGAATTACCTTAAAAAAGTAAGCAAAAAGTCCTAGGCTCTTACTTTTTTTATAAAACTATAGCCTAAACTATAGAACTATATAAATCTACACACCTTTATTACTAGTAAGACATGTAAGGAAGTTATAATAATTATATAATAATTCTAGGAGGCAATACTATCTTTTAAGAATAAGCGAAAAGCTACTAATTCCTAAGATTATAACTAGTAAAAGAGATAATAATAAAACTACTAATTAAAATACCTATAATAGCAAGCCTCTAACAAAAGCCCTGCTATAAAGCCTAATAAGGACAAGGTTTATAATAAGCTAGATTAACTAGATAACCGCCGCTACTATAATTATAGTAATAATAGCTATATTACTTACTACTATAATAAGCTAGCAAAAGACTAGGAAAACTACTAGTAGTAAAGGTAAATACCCTAACCTCTGCTACTAACACCTAGATACCTATAGGATATAGATTTTGTGTTCTAGTATTTATAAAGGGGCGAAATACTACTAAAACCTTTGTAGACCTAGATAGTTACTCTAATATTAATATTATAAGCATTAAGTTTATGTAATAATACTAACTAAAAAAAGCCTAAGCAATAGCCCCTCTCCTTAAGGCTATAGGGAATCTTATAATACCTTAATATAGGGTATATTATATACTGCTTACTCTAAAAGACTTAAGGGGTTAAGAGAGAGACCTTATTATTAACTATATTACTATTAATAGGGACCTAAAACCTAAGGGAAGTCCTATATTAATTAGAATACACACCCTTATAAAGGAATAAGTATACTTATTTTTATATAGTTAAGAGTAGTAGTTTAAGCTTAGTTAAGATAAGTTAAAGATTTTAACCCCCTATTATTTTGCTAAGAAATTATAATAAGAAGCAGTAGTATTTACTATAAAATCCCTTAATAGCTTTATTCCCTTTAGAGATAAAGAAGTTACTAATACCTTTAGTAGCGCTAATACTATCCTAGACAAACTCTAGGAGTTTTAGAATATATTTGCCTTTAATAAGGCTAGACTATTACTATTTTAAAAGGAAATAAACTATACTATTAACCTCCTCCTAAATACTATGCCTTTATATAGTCCTATATACCCCCTTTTATAAGCAGAACTTAAGGAGCTCTAGGACTATATCTAAGATAACCTAGTAAAAGGGCGTATAAAACCTTTAAAAAGCCCCGCAAGTGCGCTAATCCTCTTTATCCTAAAGAAAGATAAAATACTCTAACTTTATATAAACTACTAAGGAATTAATAAAATTATACTTAAGAATTGCTATGCTTTACCCCTTATTTTAGAGATCCTTAACCGCTACTAAGGTATAAAATACTTTTTTAAAATTAATATTAAAGATACCTACTACTAGCATCTAAATAAAAGCTAGCAATAAGTAGAAGACTACTTTCTAAACCTGCTATAAATACTTTAAATACCTTATTATACTATTTAGCCTTACTAATGCCCTAGCTATATTCTAAAATTATATTTATTAAGCTCTTTATAGACTAATAGACACTATTTATATAGTATATTTAGATAATATCCTTATCTTCTTTAAAACCTAAGAAGTATATATAAAACATATTAAATAAGTCCTTAAATATATAAAAGAGGCAGAGCTATATGCAAAACCTTCTAAGTACACCTTCTACTAAGACTTAGTAGAATTCCTAGGATTTATCCTATTAACTACTAGTATTTTAATAGACCCTAAAAGGGTTAAGACTATATAAAATTAGTAAGAGCTAAAGAGCTTCTAGAATATATAAGTATTCCTTAGATTCTGTAATTTTTACTAATGCTTTATATACTAATACTCTAGCATTATAGCACCTTTAAACGCACTTATAAAGGGTAGCTAGAATAGTATATAAAAGGGTACCTTCTAATTTAGACTAGCTAAAAAGACAGCGTTTATATAGCTAAAAGCTGCCTTCTAGGAGGCCTCTCTCCTTTATTACTATAACCTTAATAAGCAGGTTTAGATTAAAATAAACGCTTTAGTCTTTATAATAGCTAGCATTATCTTATAGCTAGATAATAATAGGCAATACTACCCTATAGCATTCTAGTTAAAGAAGTTTATAGACATAGAAAGAAATTATAATACTACTAACTAAGAGCTCTTTATAATAGTTAAGTTATTTAAATACTAGTAATACTATATTAAAGGGGTAAAGAATCTAGTTAAAGTCTTATTAGACTTCTATAACCTTTAGACTTTTATAAGGCTACTAAAGCTAAATAGTAGGCAAGCATAATAGTGTATGTTTTTATTACCTTTTAACTTTATTATTAAATATAAACTAGGTAAAAGTAACCCTGCTAACGCACTATTAAGATAGCTAGATTATAATAGCGAAATGCTAACAAATTTAGGGCTACTACCTAACTTATAAAAGAAGTTTTTGTTTGCCCTAAGTAATAAGAAAGCTAATAAGCCTAGAGAGATATATCCTATAAAAAAAGTAGAAGGGGTTATAATACCTAAGAGAAGACATAGTAAGACGCCTTTAGAAGAGGAAAATGCTCTAGTTATAAGGGATTAATAGCAATATAATAAGATGCCTTTAGAAGAGAAAAATGCTTTAGTTTATAATCTTAGGGTCTAGACAAGTAAGGTAGTTACTAAGACGCTAGTAAAGCACAAGCTAGTAGCTAATAAATTTGCGGCTAAAGTAGGATATATTTTTAGCATTAAATCACACAAACTCTAGGCGGCTATTACATTACTAGATCTATATAACTACACTATAAATAGGTTACTAGCTTAGCTACTAAAGATAGCTTAGGACTATAACTAAAACCTCTAGATAAGTAGCTAGGCCTAAGAGGCAGCAAAAGGGAGGGGAAACACTAGGATATAAAGATATAATATATATAGCCTCCTAATATATAATAACTAGGTAGCAGTACCTTAGGACCCTATCTTATAGGTAAAGCTTTTATAGCTATACTATAATAATCCCTTAGCTAGTTACTTTAGTATTAACTAAATAATTAAATTACTATAATATAATTTCTACTAGCCTAGCCTACGGGAGGTAGTGGCGGACTATATATCTAGTTATGCTAAATATTAGCGTGTTATAGTAAGATAGCATAAGCTATATAAGAAGCTTAAATTACTTTTAATACTAAGGCAACTATAGGTTAAAATATTAATAGACTTTATTATAGGATTGCTATAGGCATTTTACTATAAGCAAGAAACTAACTTAATCCTAGTAATTATAAACTAATTTACTAAGTATTCTATATTCCTTCTTATTATTACTATAATTAATGCTGCTAAGCTAGCAGAGACCTTCTATATAAAGATTAAATTAAAATTTAGCGCGCTAGAGGGTATTATGTTAGATAGAGAATTAGTATTTATAAGCAAATTCTAGTCCAAGCTATGTTTCTACTCTAAGATAAAACAAAGGCTTTTTATAGCTTTTTACCTATAAACTAATAGTTAAATAAAACAAATAAACTAAGTCCTTAAACATTACCTCTATTACTTTATTAAAGAGAACTAACTAGTATAGCTAAAGCTACTACTATAGGCTTAATTTGCTTATAATAATATAGTTAACTAATTAATAGGCCTTACTTCCTACTACACACTTATAGGGTATTATCCTAAATTTTGCCTTAGTCTTAGGGATAAGACTGCTAGGGGAGAGATACTAGAGGCAAAGGCCTAAGTAATAAAGCTATAGGAAGTATATAAATAACTTTAAAAGACATAGCAAAGGGCTAGCAAATCCTAAGTAAAATACTATAATAAATAACACACACTACTACTAGTATTTAAGCATAGGAACCTTATACTATTATTAGCCTAGAATATTAAGGTAAAGGAAGCGAAACGCAAGCTAACCTCTAGATTTTTAGGACCCTTTTGCGTTATTTAGGCAATTAGGAAGCAAGTATATAAACTAGCACTACTAGAAAAGTATAGCCGCCTATATAATATATTTTATATTAGCCTGCTTAAGCTATAGAATCGCCGCAAAGATAGCATAAATATGTAAGCAAATATACTAGACCTTAAAGAAGAAGATAAACACTACTAAGTTAAAGAAATTAAAGAATAAAAAATAGTTAAAGGAGAGACCTATTACCTAGTAAAGTAAAAGGGATAGCTAAGTAAATATAATTAATAGGTCCTAGACAAGGACATAAACACACTATAGCTAATAGTAGTATATAGAAAAAAGATATAATTACTAATAAAAAGGGGATAATAAGCTCCTGAAAAACACTAGCTATTATTTAGCATACTATTCACATATTAAAAAAAAACAAATTAATTAAGACCCTAGAACTACCCTTAAAAACAAAAGAAACACCCCCTATACTATAGGGATATCTACTAGAGAAGTCCTTATTATAATACTAGTAGTAGGACTAGCAAACTTATTATAGTCTTCTTCCTTATTAAGTAACCCCCTAACTAAGGCAAAAAACTACTAAATAGTAATTACCTAGGGGAGATACCCTAGGTTCTTAGGATATAAATATAACTTTATCTAGGCCTTCTAGACTATAAGGGTGTTATTATAGTTAGCCTAAGGGGGCATATTTATTAGCAAAAAATAAGGTAAATAAAGGCAATTATATTATAGAATACTTATAATTCTAGGCAATAGTACTAGACTATATATTATAGTAGTAAGACACTATTATAAGATAATATACTAGTAATACGCTACAAAGGTAGCTTATAGAAATATTAGAAAATAAAGAGTAAATAATAGGTAAGAAGCTATATACCTAACGCCCCTTCGCTGCCTTAGTTAGCCTAAAAGTAATATAGTAAGCTATATTAGCGTAGATAAAACTATATAGTAAGTTAAGCAAGCTATAAGTAACCCTAAGGTAAAAGTTATTAGAATATAGGAATAAAACTAAGGGAGTAATAGTAATAGTAGTATAGGTAGTAGTAGTATAAGTATAGTAGTAGATAGCTAGTAAGGGGGTAGTAATTTCCTCCTTCTCCTCCTTCTTATTATTACTAGTAATATTATTTTTATTATTATTATTATCCTTCTTCTCCTTAGTAAAAGGAGCGCACTTAGCTAGTAAGGACTTAGTCTAGCCTAAAAGCTTTACTAAATTAGTAAAGTTACTAGTAAGGGTTAGGCAATACTAAGAATAGGAGTTAGTAAAAGTATAAAGAACTATAGCATAGAGAATATATACTATCTTATATATATTACTATAATTCTTATACTAAATATAGCACTTAGATACCTTATTATAGCTAAATAAGGTTAAATTTATAGCAAACTTATACTTAATTATTAGGACTACTAGCTTAGTATTATAATAGCCCTTAAGTTTATTA
>SRQA01000139.1:0-35117 GCA_018360365.1 Claviceps citrina
TATTAGTTTACTTTTTTAAAAGTAAAACTTTAAGCTAAACTTTTTTAATTATTTTTAATAAACCTTTTATATAAACTTAAAATAATATTAGTTTTTTTTAATAATTTTTTTATATATAATAATATTTATATTATTTAAAAACCTATAGGTTAGGGTAAACTTTATACTTACTAGCTTATTATATAATAATATAATATAAAAAAGAAAATAAAAAAAATAAAAAACCCTTAAAAAACCCTTATTTTAACTAAGTATTTACTAGACTTTTAGTTTTTAAATAAAAGTATTATAAACTTATTAATAATAAACTCCTAGTTTTAAATTATTATTTAAGTAAAAATACCTTACTTTAATATAATATAAAGTAAGTATTACTAGTATATAATATTAAAAGCTACTAAAATATTTAGCTAAAAAAGTAAAGTAGTTTTACTATAGTATTATATTACCTTAACTACCTTCTTTAAGGTACTAAGAGTATACTTTATTAATCTCTTTGCCTAGTTACTTATTTATATCTTAGGCAGTGCCCCTCCCTTCTTAGCTACGCTAGTTAGCTATGCTACTATAACTACTTTTATAACCTTACTAATTACGTTTAAGAGGGTGATTAGGCGCTAGGCTCTAGAATAGTATAATAAGGAATTTTAACTTATACTACTCCTTATAAAATAAATATAACTAAAACTTACCTAGGAGTAAGACTTTACTTAAGCTAATAATATAATAGTAACTAAGACTTATAATATTATATAAAAAGGTTATATAAAAGGCTAGAGAAAAATATAATAATATAATTAACCTTATATAGGTAATTAATAGTATTAATATTAAATTTATAAGAGGAAAAAACCTTAGTAAGTCAAATTATATACCTTAACTTATATAAATTTATAGTAGAATGAACTTTATTTATAACTAAAAAGTAACTTATATTTAGAAAATACTAAATAAGAAACGTATAGTAATAAAAGCTAAGTATTAGTTCTAGGTAGTAGCGATATAAACCCCCCTTAACTACTTTAATAATATTAATAAATATACTAAATAAATTATTTATAAGCTTTATAAAATTATAAACCTTATAGTACCTAAAAAGGTTTATAAAAAACTAGCTTAATAACTATAGTAAAATAAAAAAGTAAAGAATATAGTTACTATAGCTTACTAAGCCTAATATTAGTAAAAAGCTAGTAAAATAAACTAGAACTTATAAATTATTACTAAAGTAATAAAGGTATAATTTTAAATTATAGCTAAAGAGAGGTATAATACCTAGAGATATATAGTTTATAAGGCTTTATTTAACTATACTAGCCTTTAGTTTTTTAAACAATAAGTAAAACTAAAAAGTAGCCTTTTACGTAATACTTAATAGGTTTTAATACTTTTTTATAAAAATAAAAATAATATTTAAAAAGCTAGAATATATAAGGCTAAGGTACACTTTTCGCGATTTCGCCCGCACTACTATACTAACGCAGAACCGCCTCTAAAACAAAAAAGAATACTAAATTTAAAATTATTATATTTATTTACCCTACCCTTTAATAGCATATTATAACTAGGGCGTAGGTATAGTAGTAAATAAGATACTAATAAATATTAATAGTAAAAATTATAGGCTTACCTAAAGCTACTATTACTTTAATATAAGTAAAGGAGAGTATATAATAAAAACCTAAAATAATACTATACTAGTACTTATATAAAATATAATCTTAGATTATTTAAAGGAAGAATATAAGGAGATTACTAACCTTATTTTAATAGTATTACTAGAAAGTATATAAAAGGTAGTCCTTTAGGCTATTAATATAGTAGAGATATATGCTAAATATATAGCTACCTTAAATAATACCCTCTTTAGCTTTACTAGAAAGAACCTTAAGGAAATAATTAAAAAGGTAGTTAAGAAAGCTATTAGTAATACTCTTAAAGTAGCTTTAATATAGGCTTTTATTATTACTAATAAGGCGCTAATTATAAATATTACTATTAGACTAGTAAACTAAACTACTACTATATTAGTCCCCCTAAGGGTATACTAAGAAGTTATTATTAAGAATATAGCTAAAGTATTAGCTAAATAATCCCTAAATAAAATAGTTATAATAACTAACTAAGCCTTTAGTACTAAGGTAGTAGTAATAGCCTAATACCTTTAGAGTAGTAATATAGTTATAATATTTTATAAGACTTTAAAAAAATATACTAAAGACCTAATCTAAGTAAAGAATATTTTTAGTAAGGGAGTAATACTAAGCTATTATATCTTTAGTATTATTATTAAAAGATTTCTTATAGTAAAAAACTAATCCTATAAAAGTCTTCTTACCTAGCTTAAGAAAGTAAATAGCCCTAGCCTTATTAAGGTTATAATATAAAAACCCTATAATATTATAATAAAAGCACTGCTTATTATTAGAATTAATAAAGTTAAGATAGTAAACTACTTATACTACTCTAGGGTAGTCTATAAGGTAAAGATCTTTAATACTAAACTCTATAATAAAGTACTAAACCCTTATTAATACTTTAAGTACTATAAGTTTAAGTATATTATAGTATATTATAAAGTAGTCCCTTAATATAGCTATTATATAAGCATTAGTTACCTAATAAAAGATAACTACTTAGCTAAGAGAAATAAAACTAAAGCTAGATATATTAACTATAAAAAACTATACCTAGTATAGTCTTATAGCTACTTAGTTATAAATAAAATATAGGATAAAGTAAGGGCCCTTTATATATCTAAACCCCTTACCTTTACTAAGCTATTACTAATTAAGTTCTGCTTACTAATAAGTACTAGACTATTACCTAGTAGGGGATATATAAAGGAGGCTAGTAGCTTCCTTACTAGAGAAAAATTACTATAAAAAAAGGCAGCTAGCTATAGGGGTAGACTATTTAAGCTATAAGCCTTGCCTTTCCTAAATAAAGCTACCTAAGGTAATATTATAAGCTTCTTTAGCTAGCCTAGCGCCCTTATAATAGCCCTAAATATACTAAGTACCTAAGATTTAGTTTAATTTATATAATATAAGTTATATATTAAGATATAAGGAAAAATACTAAACTTATTTAAGTAATACTAGGCTATTATACTAATACTAATATAATAGTAATATAAGAGTTTATAGGAGTAGGCAAGCTACCCTTATACTCTAGCCTAGGATATTACTAGCTAGTAATATATAGGGGTAGGGTAGTTATTTATATATATAAGCACTATAGCCCTAAGGCTTAGGTAGCTAGGTTTAGTAAAAATTAGTGCTTAGTTATAATTAAGGGTATAAATATCTATACTATTTATTCCCTAGGCTATAAAAGGAAATAAAATACCCTAATTAAGGAACTTATAGTAACCCCCCTAGGGCCCTATAATATAATTATAAGGGACTTTAACCTATACTACCTCTTATAGAATAAATATAACTAAAACTTATTAAATAGCAAAACCTTACTAGACTTAGTAGTGTAGTAAAGGCTAGGGCTTATTATGCCTTATAGTAAGGTAATATAGTAGGCTAGAGGGAGATATAATAGTACTATTAACCTAGCCTAGGTATTTTATAATATTAAGACTAAATTTATAGGGGGAGAGGACCTTAGTAATTCTAATTATTTACTGTAACTTATATATATTTATACTAGTATAAACTACTTATATAACTAGAAGGTAATATACACTTAGAAAATACTAGATAAAGAGCTTATAATAATAAAGGCTAAGTATAGGTTTTATATAGTAGCTATATAAATCCCCCTTACTTACCTAAAAGATATTAACTAGTATACTAAGTAAATTATTAAAGAGTTATATAAGATTATAAACCTAGTAATATTAAAAAAAATCTATAGAGGCCTAGCCTAGTAGCTATAGTAAAATAAGAGAGTTAAGGATATAATTACTATAGCTTACTAGGCCTAATACTAATAAAAGGTAAGTTATATAAACTATAACTTATAAATTATAACTAAGGTAGTAAAGGAATAATTTTAGGTTATAGCTAAGGAGAGATAAAGTACTTAAAGATAAGTAGTTTATAAAGCTTTCTTTAACTATACTAGCCTCTAGGCCCTTAAAAGATAGGCTAGGTTAAGAAGTAAACTCTTATTAAATACCTAATAAGTACTAATACTTCTTTATAAGAAGGGAGAGAATACCTAAAAGGTAATAATATATAGTATAAAAGCAAAGGTATTTACTAAATGCTTTTTCCTAGCCTTTAATATAAAACTAAATAATATTTTACTAGAGATAAACGCTTACTTTAATTCTATTATATTCCCTAATATTAACTACTTTAACCTAAAGGAAATCTAGTAAATTATTTAGTTTATAGCTAGCTAGAAAGCACTTAAGATTAATAAGATTTTAGTAAGGTTCCTTAAGGCTTATAGTAAACCTCTAGCTACTACACTTACTATACTTCTTAATACTTATTATAAGATTAAATACTACCTAAAACTATATTAAAAAGGTTTTATAATAATCTTAAAAAAGCTAGGGAAATCTTTTATAAACCTATAAAAAGTAGGGGTATAGTGCTTTATTACCCTTTTAAATATTATTAGAAAAGTAATAAAAGTAGTAGTAATAGTATAGCTTACTAGTACTACTAAAAAAGGAGGGGCCTTGCCTAAAATATAAATAAAAACCTAAGCGCAAAGGTTAATAAAATATACTCTTAGTATACTAAAGAAAGTAGTAAGAGTAATATAATACTCTAGTAATATTATATTACTCTTATAACTAAATATATTAGTAGCTTTTAATATTATTTATTAGTATAAGCTACTTTATATTATACTATAATAAGGCATCCCTAACTAAATAATAATATAAACCTAGGGGTTTATTATAAATAAAATAATAACTTTTTTATTTAAAAACTAACTATTAAATAAGTATTTAGTTAGAGCTAGGGTCCCCTAAAGCTCCCCTATTTTCCTAATTTTATTTTTACTTTATATTATATTCCTTTATTATAAGCTAGTATATATAAAGTTAATACTTACCTTAGGATTCTCTAATAATATAAATATTATTATATATAAAAAAACTATAAAAAAGAATTAGACTTATCTTAAGGCTATATAAGAAGTTTACTAATAATAATCTAAAAAGTTTAGCCTTAAGTTCTACCCTTAAAAAAGTAAGTTAATATACTTTATATATTATTCCTACCCTAATACTACCTTAGTCTAACTTAAGACTATAATAATATAGCTAGTTTAGTTTACTTTATTTCTAGGGATTTAGGTTTACTAAAAGCTAAATTAAAAAATATACTAAGCTAAGACTATAGCTAAGCTAAAGTAGTAATAGCTTACTTTTATATTACTTATAATATTTATATAAAGCTATAGCCTTTATAAGGTAAAGCTATTTTATACCTAAGTTATTAGAAGTATAATTACTTATAGTATAAGATCTTACTATACCTAGGCTAGGTATAGTAAGGTTATAAAAGGTATAGTAAAGGTATTTATAATTAAGTAAAATAAATACCTTTAGATTATTACTAAGGCTTATAAGGCTATATTACTCCTATTACTTAAGACTAAAGTAGCTATCCCCCCTTTAAACCTTTATTTAAACTTTTATTACTAAAAATACTATAAATAATTAAAATTTAGTAAGATAGTAAAGAGAATATATAGTATATATATAATAATAATAACCTTACTTTATATTTAAAGAATATATAAATAGCCTAAATACCCCCTACTAGCCTATATAGTATTACTAAGAAGGCCCCCCTTTACTCTTAATAACTTATTAGCTAAGAAGGAACTTAAGTAAGACTAAAGGGATAAATAATATTATAATAAAAATAGTGCTTAGAAGTGCTAGCTATAATATACTTTTATAGTAATAAAATATAGCCTAAGCTTTTACTTTATATATAAGGTAATTCTTTTTTATAAGGTAAAAAAAAAATATTTTTAACCTTTTAGTTTAAAGCTTAGGAAATACTTATAGCCTTTTAGGTTAGTTAATTAATAAAATTAATATGCTTTTTTTTAAAAAACTATATATATATTTTATTAGGTTTTTATAAAAAATCTTAATACTTATTTATAATAATAAAGCTATAAAGTATTAAGAAGTTAGTAAAACTTATTATTTAATTACTAATTAATATTACTAATTATATATAAAAAAGAATATTAAAAAATATATTTATACTTATTTTTATTATTAAGTATTAAAGCTAAGGTAGTATTAATTTTATAGTAAATTAGCTATATTACTTATTCTTAACTAACCTTTCTAAGAATTATTAATAAATATTATTATAAAGCTTTTTTTAGTAAAGAAATTAAAATTTAAGATATATAATATTATTTTTATAATAATTAATTAGTTTATAAAGTATATTATATATATATTAATATTAAAGTAGCTAAGTAATAATAATCTAGCTATACTTTTTATTAATTTAGTATTAAAAAACTATAAAATTCTAGAACGTATTATAATAAACTATAAAATAATATTTATAAGTTTTTTCATAACCCTTTTATTATAATATTATAACTAAGTATTAACTAAGTATAGTATTTTACTTTTAAATTAATAATTAAACTAAAAAAATAAACTAAGTACTGAAGTATTATTTATATGCTTTTAGTAATATTAAATAAACTAATTAAATTAACTATTTACTAATAATATAATTTACATATAATATAAGCTATTATAGCTTTTTTTATAAATCCCTTACTAAGGTATTATAAGGTTTTATACCTAAAGGTTTATTATATATAAAGAAAATAACTATTATAATTAATAAATAAGCTAAGTTATATAAAGTAAAGCTATAATATAAATATAAAAATATATAAAGGCTTTTTGATAATATATAAACTATATTAGCTAAGTATTATAATTAAAGAAAAGTACTAATAAAGTTTAATATAAAAGATTATATACTTTTATTTATAAAGAATATTAATTTATAAAAACTAAGTAAAAAGTTAATAATAAAGTACTTAAAACTTTATAAAATTACTAAGTTAATTAAGAATTATAGTCTTATATACTAATTAAAGCTTTTATAAAGTATAAGACTTTATAATATTTTTTATACTTTAAACCTTAAATTATATAAAAAAAACCTAAATAATATACTAAAAGTAACTAAATAAATACCTTTTCTTATAAAAAATATCCCTTATAAATTATAAAGGGAATTATTACTTATAAGTATTAAGGTAATTTATAAAAATACTTTATTAAATAAAATAAATATAATAATTTAAAAAATATATAAATATATTACTATAACTTTATAAATCGCTAAGTTCTCTTATAATATAATTAAAGAATTCTTTAAAAAAAGCTATAAATATAATAAAAAAGCTTATAAATTAAGAAAAAGCAAAGATTTTAAGGAAATAAGAAATTAATAATTAATAAGAAAGTAATAAGGTTATAAAGAATGTAAAGTACTTATATAAATATAAAGTAAAGGACTATAGTAATAAATAAGTTTAGTTATAAATTTAAGAATTTTTTAACTATAAAAAAAGAGTATAATTTAGACTATTTAAATTAAAGGTTTAGTAATAAGATAATTAAGAATAAGGCAAACCTTTAGTAACTAAGATAGTTATAAGTAAAGAGGGTTACCTTATTAGGACTAGAAGGCTATAAAGAGTGCCTTTAGCTAATAAAGTTTATTGGTATAAGCGCGCCTTTATTAGACTTATATTATATAATAAGACTATAGTATATAATAAGATAATTAGTAGTATATAACTACTAGACTTATAGTAAGATATATAATGCTTATAGCTATATAATTAAATTCCTTTACTAGATTAGAAAGGGTAAGAATTAAGACTATTATCTATTATAACCTACCTTCTAGTACACTATAACGTACTTAATCTCTCACTCTAATATCCCTAGCTTAACCTATAATAGTAGCTAGGGTTAAAGCTTAAGAATTATAAGAAATATTATAGCTAGGTAGTAGTAAAAAGGTATATATTATATTATAAAAGGACTTAAGCTTACTAAGTAAGAGTAGTGCGTGCATATATTACTAGATATACTAGTAGCATATGTAAGCCTTAAGTATTAGCTAAGCATTCTTTATAACATTACTAGGTAATCTGGCGTTAGCCTCTCTTGTGAGGCCGCACCTCACACTTTAACTATGTATATATCTTAGTTATAAGTAGTTATATGCCTTAAAGGCTAGGGCGCTAACTAGGCATTATAAACCTAATAGGAGCACGCTTATATAACTTACCCTTATTAGCCTAAGGCAACCTCTTTGGCCCTTTGGTCCTAACATTTATAATAAACACTTATAATGAACTTACAATAATTTTAAAATAAAATAAAATATAAGATTATTTAAAGGGAAAATATCATATTATAGTATACCACACTATTATACTACATATACTACAAATTGTAGTATACTTTCCCACAATTATTTAGTAGTAGGAGACTTATGTCATAATGCTATACCTCCCGGAGATTTCCACTGGCATGCGAAAGCAATACATGACCTACAATGTCCGACTTCGGCCCACCTCACGCCAGCTTTCAATGCATATATATCTCTGGGGCTTTTCCTAACTGTGTGAAATCATCATTGCCGACTATCATTATCGCAGAATACCGTTCGCAAGCATGTCTGTTCGCACTTTAAGAATTGGTAAGAAAGACCGTCCCTTTTACCCAGCAAAGGATCACAAAAACTCCCATTTTTTGAGAACACGAAGACAGACGAGATGAATTATATTCTATCTGGATACTGAAATACTTGCATGGTAGGCCTTATACCGGGCGATGGCATTGGAAAAGAGGTCATTCCAGCCGGCCGTCGTGTTCTAGAAGCATTGCCTAGCTACCTCAATCTGAAATTCGACTTCGTTAATCTTAAGGCTGGCTTCGAGGCATTCGAACAAACTGGCAATGCTTTGCCCGATCACACGGTCGAAGTCCTAAGTAAAGAATGTGATGGCGCTCTTTTTGGAGCCGTGAGCTCTCCTACCCACGCTGTCAAAGGCTACTCCTCGCCAATTGTCGCCCTTCGCAAACGCCTGGACCTCTACGCCAATGTTCGTCCAGTCAAAACCATCATCAATGCACCAAGGCCTCTTGACATGGTCATTGTCCGTGAAAATACCGAAGATTTGTACGTCAAACAAGAGAGGACCTTCGAAGGCTCAGATGGCAAGGTAGCAGAAGCCATCAAACGCATTTCCGAAAAGGCATCTTTCCGCATCGCTGCTATGGCTGGAGACATTGCCAATCGCCGTCACAAACTTCGGCAGTCAGGAAATCCTAGTATCCACAAAAAGCCCACTGTCACCATTACACACAAGTCCAATGTCTTGTCTCAAACCGATGGTCTGTTTCGTGAAGCGGCCAGGCGGGCGCTTTCTGACGCGCAATATGCCGCTGTGAACATTGAGGAACAGATTGTTGACTCCATGGTTTATAAGCTTTTCCGTCAACCAGAGGACTACGATGTGATTGTTGCGCCGAATCTCTACGGAGACATATTGTCGGATGGCGCTGCAGCCTTGGTTGGTAGTCTCGGACTTGTCCCCAGCGCGAATGTCGGCGAAGGTTTCGCAATCGGCGAACCCTGCCACGGCAGTGCGCCAGATATCATGGGCAAAGGAATTGCAAACCCGATCGCTACTTTGAGAAGCGCAGCTCTCATGCTGGAATTTCTTGAGGAACCCGCTGCAGCCGCCAAGATCTATGCTGCAGTCGATTGCAATCTTGAAGAAGGCAAGATTTTGAGCCCAGACCTGGGAGGTTCCGCTTCCACAGAACAGGTTGTCGAAGACATTCTCAAAAACATCTAAAGAAGCTACTGTCTTGAGGGTATATCGAGAGAATCACTTGGATTGTGTAGATGCGAGAAAAACCTGGATGCCGACGAAGTTACAATGCATGCAGAGAGAGTACTGATGAATTGGAGTCAAAGCATGACATTTATCAAGGTAATAATGAAGATATATACTATTTATATATGAAAATTCTGTAAAGTAGTGCACAGTCTAATGTAGAAGACCTTTATTATCATGCCACGTCTTGGTCTGCTTGCTGTGTCGTCCGTGACCTTCCTATCGCCTTGAGGTTCATGAAACATGCCTTCGATTCGTTCGTGCAATGCCGAGCACCCGCCTATTAGGATCATCGTTCATGGTGCGAGGCAAGGAGGCGATGATCTTCATTGATGGCAGCTGGCCACGTCAATGACAAATTATGGATATTCCCTGACACGAAGACGCATGTGGTCCACACTTTACCTCATTTTTCTTTTCAAAACATTTTTTGCACATTAAACTGTACAGAAACAGGAGCAGTCTATTGAGTGGACAAGGGCGAGCGGTCTGATTTGCATTACTTCGTTCTTTTTGCTTCGAGCTCTGACTCATACTTGGCTACAAGGTCCCTCCTTGACGCTGGTCAGTAGGTCAAAACATTTAAATGCATCTTGGTCATGGCACTTACTGCAAGTGAGGTGGTGCGGGAGCATAGTGACTGAACTCCATACTGAACTCTCCTTTGCCCTGTGTTGCGGCTCTCAATTGCGAACTGAAGCCGAACATAGCATTGAGACTACAGTCGCAAAACAAGGTAAATTCTTCGCTGCCTATTTCGGTGTCGTGGATAGTCGCGTTCCTCTTGTTCATAAGCATGAGTATATTGCCTTGAAATTCATTTGGAGCCGTAATAGTCGTCTTCATTAGAGGTTCTAAGACCTGGCCACCTGCAGCCGGGAATGCTTTTCGGAACGCCATCTGCGTGGCCAGGCTGAACGCATAATCTGATGAGTCGGTGACGTGGGTAGCACCATCATTAATGACCATTTTGGTGCCTATCACCCTGTGGCCTAATAGCGGACCCTTTTCGCATGACAAGTCGAAGCCCTTGGCGCAAGCGGTCAAAAACTTGTCGGGAATGTGTCCGCCTACGACCTGGCTTTCATAGTGATTATCTTCTGCACTCTCATTAGGTTCAATCCATCCAGCAACTCGCGCAAAGTCACCAGGACCTCCACTCTGACGGCGGAGAAGATAGTCGAATTCAGCCCGGCGGGAAATGGTCTCTCGGTAGGCAACTCTCGGCTGGCCGGTCACACAATCCGTCTTGTACTCTCGTTTCAGACGTTCGACATATACTTCGAGATGTAATTCACCCATGCCAGAAATGATCGTCTCTTCGCTTTCAGGATCCACGTGGACTCTAAACGTTGGGTCTTCACGCTGGAATCTGTTCATAGCTTTGCTGAAACTATCCGCGTCTGCAGTACGCTTCGGTCTTATGGAAAGTGACATGACAGCATCCGGCACGAACATTGAGGACATTGTGTATGGCAACCCTCCATCAGTGAATGTGTCGCCGGATGCGCAATCAACGCCAAATACGGCGCAGATTTCTCCAGCGCCAATTTCAGCAACGTCTTCCATTTCGTTTGAATGCATGCGAACAATCCTCGGTATCCGTACTTTTTTGTCTGTTCTTGAGTTGAATAGGTAACTTCCTTTCGTGAGCGTACCCTGATAGACCCGGATATATGTGAGTTGGCCATAGTTGTTCTCCTCCAATTTGAATGCCAATCCAACAAAGGGTAACGAGTTATAAGGAACCAGTTTGACTTGCGATTCGTTCTTGGACTTGTCAAGAGCGGTGTTCGTGATCTGAGATGGATTTGGGAGGTAGTCACAGACTGCATCGAGCATGGGCTGGATTCCTTTGTCGGCGAGAGCAGAGCCCATCAGGACAGGGGAAAAGCAACGTGCAATAGTGGCGCGACGAATGGCAGCTTTGATTTGGTTTTTCGTTGGCTCCTGCTCTTCTAAAAAGATTTCGGCCATCTCATCGTCAACATCAGCCAGCTTTTCAATCAGCGACTGTCGTTTCTCTGCTGCGAGGCATTGAAGATTGGCTGGAATTGTATCAACCACTCTGACTTTGGTTCCTCTGGGCCCTTCGAAGTACAACGCCCTCATCTCAACCAGGTCAACAACACCCTCGAATTCGTCTTCGGATCCAATGGGAATCTGAATAGCAGCTGCAGGCATCTTCAGTTTGGCGTTGATCTGTTCCACAGCTTTCCAAGGATTCGCGCCCATACGGTCCATTTTGTTGACGAAGGAAATCCGGGGAACATTGTATCGCTTCATTTGGCGATCCACGGTAGTGGTTTGTGATTGAACTCCGCTCACTGCGCATATAACCATGACAGCACCGTCGAGGACGCGGAGAGCTCGCTCTACCTCAATCGTGAAGTCAATGTGTCCTGGCGTGTCAATCAAGTTGAAGTGATAGGTTTCTTCCGCTCCGTTCTCTGTCTTTTTCCAGTCACAGAATGTAGCCGCAGACTGGATAGTGATCCCCTTCTCTCTTTCAAGTTCCATGGAGTCCATCTTTGCACCCACGGCATCTTTACCTCTAACTTCGTGTATTGCCTTAATTCGGCCAGTGTAAAAAAGGACCCGTTCCGTCACAGTCGTCTTGCCACTATCAATGTGTGCCTACCGCAGTGTTAGTTGTCAATTCAAGCGTTTGGATTTGTGTAGGATATGATTCCTAACCGCAATGCCGATATTTCGAACTCTGGATAATCTCCGAGCTTCCTCGGATGGTATAATAGCCTCGGCATGATCGGGGTTGAGGCTCGCCGCATCTTCATGAGACGACCTCAACCTGTGTGTGAAGCAACGAAAATTAGCAAGAAAGTAGGAGATGAAGCCATGAAGCCAGTCTGCTTCGGACGAGGTGTCGTCTCACGCTTCTTGGGTAGCTGTGGCGTAGGGCAATTGGGTTTGCCATGATCTTGCAGCGCGCAAACCTTTAAACAGCCCAACTTTGTTGGCATGAAAGGCTTGGCATCGTGATCCCAGCACAATGTGGCGACTAAGCCATCTGGCTGATCCTGGTATACTCATAACAACGTATGCCTTTAAGACATAGCGAGGAGAGTATCACGGCAAAATTTGAGATTTATTTTGGGGCGGCCCAGGTCCCGACTCCCTACTTGGAAATCGACATCTCCCTCACGTGGTCTTATCTCAGGGCTCCACTAGCGCGCACACTTGCTCCGCACTAAAAGGGGTTAATCAGCAGGAAACCTCTAAGAGTTTAGAGGGATCTTCAGAGACTATACGTGATATGACTTATGAATTTGAGGAATATTCTAATTTAATACCTGAACAAAAAAAAAAGTTAACAGACAGTTTTTAGAATAATTTATAGGTTTTACGGAGGGAGATAGTTCTTTTATTGTATCTAAAGATAAAGTCTTACCTGTTCCATTAATTACATTACTATATTAACTTAGTAGATTTGTCTTTAAGAATTTCCCGCAATTTGAAGATTTTGCCTAGAAATTAAAATTTCACAAAATAATGAAAATTCGTTTTTATTAAGATTAGGTGCCGAGTGACAACTTCTGTTTGGTCTAAACCCATGGCTATTAAAGATGTAATGTATAATAGAAAATTATAAGAAAAAATTTAAGTATATACTAAAATTTCTAATCACATTTTCGGAAGAAGAACTTTAATAATAAAACAGAAATATAGAAGAAGAATAGTTAACAGGAAGATGAAAATCCCTTTATTAGATATAAACATGAAAAAGGTTATCAAAAGACTAGCAATAGCAGGTTTCTGTGATAAAAGCGGTAATCCTCGTTGCTCTTTTACAAATAAACTGTTACCTTTATTTGACTTAGATCCGCGATAACCTATTTCTTTTTTAAGTATCTTTTAACTTCTTACTATACATAAGTAATTAATTTAGAGTTGGTGATGCTTTCTTAACAATTGGAATGTTTATATTATTATAATTTTTAGGTAACAGAAAAAATTATAAATTCAGGTACTCAGACTTTTCTAGGATAGAAGCTAGTTAATGTTAATATTAATATGCCGACTAAAAATAAGAAGATATGGAATATTTGTGTTATATTTGTAACTAATAATAAACCCCCATGTAGAGCTATACCTTTAGTAACTACACCGGCCTTATTTATTAGTCAAAGCCGGGAGGTTCTAATAAATCTATATAATATTACTCTCTTTCTATTAAGGTAGGTACACTATAATTAGGGTTGGCAATTAGTATGGCTATAATTAGTGATACTTTTTGAAAGTACGAGGCCTTTAGAGGCAATAGAGGATACCAAGTCCTCTTTTCCCTTGCAAGTTGTAAGGCACCTTCTTTAATGTAATAAAAGCTTTGAAAAGCTACGATTTATAGCGAATACGAGGGTTCTTACTTACTTTTATTTTGTCTTAGTCTCTGATTTTTACAGGAATTTACTATGAATCTAGATAAACTAATAATTTAGTATTATTTAGTTAGTATTATTATTATTATTATTATATAATACACTAGTTAGCACTCTAGGGGGCTAATATCTAGAACTTCTACTACTAATTTATATTAGAAAAACCTTAGTATAAGAAGGAAAACTTATATATACTTATTAGGCTATATATAAGCCTTATTAGGTTTATTAAGGTTTTTATTATAAAAAAAAATATATTACTTACTAGCTAAGTCCTAGTAATAGTTACTAAAAGTATATATAAAGAGTTTAGTTACTTTTGAAAAAGGCTAGGTTTAAATTTATAAAAAGCTTATAATTAGTTATTACTTACCTAAGTGTTAGTAAGTGCTAGTAGCTTAGCCTTATAATATAGCTAAGTACTAGTAATAATAAATAAATAAAAAAGTAAAGTAAATAAATAAAAACGTAAGGTAGGTAAAAAAAAAAAAAGTATATTTAAAGAAATTAGTATAACTTAAAGGGTTTAGTAAGGTTTAGTAGTAGCTAAGTGTTATGGGAATGTAGCATGCATACACCTATATAGTACGTCTTAGCTATAAAGCTAAGACCTCTTAGCTTTCTCCCTACTCTTTAATATATATAAAAAGTAAGTAAATACTTTTTTTCTTTTTTTATACTTTCTTTTTCTTTTTTTTCCTTTAGATAAATTATTACTACTTAATAAAGCTTATAATTAAAATATTAATTTAATATTATTATTATATAAGAATTTATCTTAACCCCTTATAAATTATAGTAAAGGTATTACTCTTAAGTAATATAGCTTTAGTTTAAACCTTTTAATTTTATATTATAAACTTAACTTATAATAAAAAAGAAAAACTCTTAATCTAGGAAAGTAATAAGATAAGAGATATAAAAGTAACCTTAGAAGTGCTATAAATTAAAATAAACCCTTAAGTACTTATAAGTATTTATAATTTAGTCCTAAGAAAGAATTTATAACTTAAAAAAGGCTCTTTACTAATAAGTATTATAAAATTAAAGGCTTTAAGAAAATTCTAAAGAAAGTCTTTAAAGCCTTTAAGTAATATTAAATAAATAAGCTACTTAGAATATATAAGTTAAAGAATAGCTAGTAAAAGTAATAGCCTACCTTAATTTTTAAAGTATATAATTCTCTAGTAATTATAAAAGTAAAAATCTTATAATAATAACTATAAGAGTAAATATATTTAGAAATATTTAATTTAAGAGAAATTAGCTAGTAATAATACTATTTACCTTTTTAAATAATTATAAAGTAAGTAGTACTTTACTTAAGAGAAAGCTATTTTCTTAGCCTTTAAAATTTAATAAGACTTATATAAATTTCCTTATATAAGAAAAAGCTATAAAGTATAAGCTTAATTAAAATATAGCCTTTATTAGTAAGCTATTAAATAAATTCTATACTATCTTTAAGAGTTTAGAATCTTTAGCTTTTAAAGTTACTAACCTTTTTTTTATTAAAGAAAGTACTTATAGTTTAAAAGATTTTAATAATTTTATAGCTTTCTTATATACTTATTATTATAACTTAAATAAAAAAGTAGTAAGAGCTACTATACTATTTAAACTAAAGTAAGCTTTTAATACTAAATTTATTAACTTCCTAGCTACTTAAGAGTTATAGTTAGTAAAAATAAGTAATATTAAATAAACTAACTTAATAAAGTTTAAAATATTAATTATAGCCTTAAATAAGCTACTAAAGAGTGCTTTAGTTATAGTTTTCTTACTAGTAAATTATTAGAAAAAAGTTAGTAAAATTAATAAAATTATATTAAAACTAAAAGCCTTTAAAAAGGGAGGGAATTTTTAGTTTAATTCTAAAGAAAACTATAATAAACTTATATAATTTAATAAGAATAATAAAGGTAATATTAATATAAGTAGTATTAATACTATAAAAACTAAGGATAATAAAGAAAAAAAAAGTAATATATTATTTAAGTAACTTAAAAAAAATAAACAAAAAGGCTAGAAAACAGGCCTTACTTTTATTATAAAGAAAAAAAACTATAAAGTGCCTTAATACCTAATAGCTTTACCTTTTTAACTAAAGAAATCTAAGGTAAATTCTATTAAATTAAAAGAGAAAAAAAAAAAAGAAAAAAAAAACTTTTAATAATAAAGGAAAAGAGTAGCTTTTAAATAAAGGTATACTTAAAAGCTAAAGGAAAACCCTAATTTAAATTAAAATAATTAACTAAGAATAAATAGTAGTTCTTTTTTAGTATTTTTATTATATAATTAAATTATATTTATAAATAATATACTAGTTAATAAGAAATATACTAGTTATACTATAGTAAATAAATAGTTTATAACTAAATTAGGCTTTTTATATATACTTATCTCTCCTAAAAGGTTAACTAAAGTAGTTTTTTAGAATTTTTAAATAAAAGAAATAACTTACTTTAAAGTAAACCTTAAAAGATATAAGATAATTATTTAGGCTTATATTATACTAAAGCTTTACTATAATATTATTCTAGGTAAAGAATAAATAAAATATAAAGATATTATATATTATATAGCTAAGCATAAGATTACTATTAGTAATATAAATAAATTAAAAGTCTTTAAAGTTAGGTATAATAATAAATAATTAAAGTAAAAAAAGCCTATTATAGTAGCTGCTTTTATTATAAGGGCTGAAATTAAATATATATATAAAACACCTAAAGAAAAGAAAGAATAAGAAGACTTTATTTATCTTACTATATTAGCTAATATATATAGGGCTTTAGCCCTAAAGAAAGAAGTTAAGTTAGAAAATAAACTTTTATAAAAACTTTAGAAATTTAAGGAGCTATTTGTAAAATTGAAGAGTAAAGAATTACCTCCCTATAGGAAAGGAGCTGTTACGTGTTAGTTCCCTCACGCATAAGGGGGAAGTCTACTAGTTAGGTAGGACTTTATTATAAAGGTTATAAAGGGTGCTACACCTTATACCTTAGTTATAATAAGTACTAAAGTATACATAGTATATATATATATATATAAGATTAATAATATTTACTTAAATCTAGCTAAATTCCTTTTTTATATTATAGGTACTTATATATTTATAGAGGTCCTTTCTAGACTATAATAAGTCTTAGGGGTATAAAAGAAAATAGCTTATCCTAAGCTAAAAAGAAAGAAAGAAAACACTAAGGAAATATTAAATAAAATAATTATAATCTAGAAACTAAAACATAGTTTTTAGCGCCTAAACTAGTAAGTCCTTCTTAATTATTAGCTATAGTAATATTTATATTATTTTTACTTTTCTTATTATTTATATTTTTACTATTATTTTTATTATTTTTCTCTCCCTTATTTATAATATAAAGAATACTGAAGAATAGTTAGATTTATATAAATATAACCTATAGAATATAGTAAAGGATAACCTAATATAGGTAGGTATATAAAACATATAAAGCATAGATATTTAGGTTTACTATATAGTCTTATACCTTCTTCTAAATTCTTTTATTATAAGGGTTATTAAAGATAGTCTTAATAATATTATAAAATATAAGTAGTAAGTAGTAAGTATTAGTATAGTATAGCCTAGTCTAACTAAAGGAGTAAAATATATAATTAGTAAAAGTATTAGTAAGTATATTTAAAAGGCTAGTAAGGTTTATAATTTTATTACTAACCTTATTATAAGTTTTATTATATACCTCTTATTATTTAATAATATATATTAAGTAATAGCAAAGAAAGATAAAGAATATACTAGTAATATTATAGCTATAAATTAAGTATTAAAATCTATAAGTTATATTATAAAGTCTTAGTATAAAGAATTTAAGGATTTAGTGCTTTGCTTATAAAGCTACTTAGCCTAGTAAATAGTAGTTAATTATAAAGTTTATATTATTAAGAGTAATTTTGTATATACCTAAATATTTTATATAGTAAAAAGTAAGTTTATATTATAATAAATTCCTTCTAGTAGCTAAATAAGCCCTTTTATACTAAGCTTTATAGTATATTAGCTAAATTTATAAATAAGCTTATTAGTATAGTACCCTTAGTTTATTCCTAAGCTATTATAGTAGAAATACTTCTTAAGATTCTTATAAATTTACTTAAGATATTATAAAAGAAAAAGTTAGTAATAATTACTTTTAATAAGGTAAAGAATATTAGTTAAGTAATATAATTTAAATATTATTAATAGGTTATTACTACTTTACTAGTTATTAAATACTATAAGCAAACCTTCTTTTTTATAACTTTAATTAGATTACTATACTTATAAAAGGTAATATAAGTATCCTTATAGGAGGTAGGAAGGTTATTTAATAAGTAGCCTAGCTTTCCTTTAGTATAAAAAGTGCTATATTTAATTATTATATAATATATAGGAGTTAGTAGTATAAGTATAGTAACTTATAAAGTGCTTAAAGGAAATACTTATAAAAGAAGGTAATAAACTTTATATTAGAGTTATTAATAGTAAAGAATTAAAAAGGTTTAGGTTATATAGCTAGCAGGAGGCAGGGTAGTTAGTGTTTTATTAAGGTAAAAGAAAAGTAAGTTCCTAGGCTTTTATATTTATAATATATTATTTTATAGCCTTATAGTAAATCTAAGGTTATAAGGAGTGTAACTTTATAGCTTATATTTAGTTATTATATTTATATAAGGTTTTATACTTTTTAAAAAGTGTGAGAGACGTCGTGGCTAGGCAGTAGCGAAAAGGCGTATATTATATTATAAAAGGACTTAAGCTTACTAAGCAAGAATAGTGCGCGCATGCGTTACTAAATATACTAGCTATGTGTGTAAGCCTTAGGTATTAGCTAGGGATTCTTTATAATATTACTAGGCAATTTAGTATAGGCCTATCTTATGGGGCTATACCTTATAATTACCCCCCTACTTTTAGGCTAGGCTTCTAAATAGCCTTACTAACTATCTAACACCTTCTTACTAGTTACTATTTTATAGTATTATAATAAATAATAATAATAATAATAATATATTAAATTACCTAGTATATAATATATAGGTATAAAGTCTGCCCTCTTTTGCCGCTTATTTAGTCTTATAACTATTACCTTTTTATAATATTATTTTTTTATATTTATACTTACGCTCTTATTTATACTTTTTATAAATTTACTAGTTAATTACTACTAATATTATAGCTTTATTTTTAAAAGAATATACTTATATATATTATACTTATACTAAACTTAATAAACTTAAGAGTAACTATAGTATTAAGCTAGTAGTCCTAATAATTAAGTATAAATTTACTATAAATTTAATTTTATTTAGCTATAATAAAGTATTTAAGTATTGTGTTTAGTATAAGGATTATAGTAATATATATAAGATAATATATATTCTTTATATTATAATTCTTTATACTTTTACTAACTTTTATCCTTAGTATTACCTAACTCTTACTAATAACTTTACTAATTTAGTAAAGCTTTTAGGCTAGACTAGGTTCTTACTAGCTAAGTATACTTCTCTTACTAAGAAGAAGGAGAATAATAATAATAATAAAAATAATGCTACTAATAATAATAAGGAGGAGGAGAAGGAGAAAATTACTACTCCCTTACTAGCTATTTACTACTATACTTATATTACTATTACTTATACTACTACTACTACTGCCCCCTTAGTTTTATTTTTATATTTTAATAACTTTTACCTTAGGGTTACTTAAAGCTTACTTAACTTATTATATAGTTTTATTTATATTAATATAGCTTATTATATTACTTTTAGGCTAATTAAGGTAGTAAAGGAGCATTAGGTATACAGCTTCTTACTTATTATTTACTTTCTATTTCCTAATATTTTTATAAGCTACCTTTATAGTATATTACTAGTATATTATTTTATAATAGTATTTTATTACTATAATATATAGTCTAGTATTATTACCTAAAATTATAAGTATTTTATAATATAATTACCTTTATTTACCTTATTTTTTTACTAATAAATATACCCCCTTAGGCTAACTATAATAATGCTTTTATAATCTAAAAGGCCTAGATAAAGTTATATTTATATTCTAAGAACCTAGGGTATCTCCCCTAGGTAATTACTATTTACTAGTTTTTTACCTTAGTTAGGGGGCTGCTTAATAATAAAAAAACCTATAATAAGCTTACTAGTCCTACTACTAGTATTATAATAAGGACTTTTCTAGTAAATATCTTTATAGTATAAGGAGTGTTTCTTTTGTTTTTTAGGGTAGTTTTAGGGTCTTAATTAATTTGTTTTTTTTAATATATAAATAATATACTAAATAATAGCTAGTGTTTTTTAAGAGCTTATTATCCCCTTTTTATTAGTAATTATATTTTTTTCTATATATTATTATTAGCTATAGTATATTTATATCCTTATCTAGGACTTATTAATTATATTTACTTAGCTATCCCTTTTATTTTACTAGGTAATAGGTCTCTTCTTGAACTATTTTTTATTCCTTAATTTCTTTAACTTAGTAGTGTTTATTTTCTTTCTTAAGGTTTAGTATATTTGCCTATATATTTATACTATTTTTATAGTAATTTTATAGCTTAAGTAAGCTAATATAAAATATATTATATAGGCAGCTATACTTTTCTAGTAATACTAGTTAGTATACTTGCTTGCTAATTACTTAAATAATATAAAAGAGTCCTGAGAACCTAGAGGTTAGCTTATATTTTACTTCCTTTACCTTAATATTCTAGGCTAATAATAATATAAGGTCCCTATACTTAACTATTAGTAGTAGTATATATTATTTATTATAGTATTTTACTTAGAATTTACTAGCCCTTTACTATATCTTTTAAAGCTATTTATATACTTCTTATAGCTTTATTACTTAGGCCTTTGCTTCTAGCACCTCTCCCTTAGTAGTCTTATCCCTAAGACTAAGGTAAAATTTAGGATAATACCTTATAAGTATATAGTAAGGAGCAAGGCTTATTAATTAATTAACAATATTATTATAAGCAAATTAAGCTTATAGTAGTAGCTTTAGCTATACTAGTTAGTGTTCTATAATAAAGTAATAAAAGTAATATTTAATAACTTAGTTTATTTATTTTATTTAACTATTAGTTTATAAGTAAAAAGCTATAAAAAGCCTTTATTTTATTTTAAAGTAAAAACATAGCTTAGACTAAAATTTGCTTATAAATACTAATCCTTTATTTAATATAATGCGTTTTAGTACACTAAATTTTAATTTAATTTTTATATAAAAAGTCTTTACTAGCTTAATAGTATTAATTATAGTAGTAATAAGAAGGAATATAAAATACTTAGTAAATTAGTTTATAATTACTAGAATTAAGTTAGCTTCTTACTTATAATAAAATACCTATAGTAATTCTATAATAAAGTCTATTAATACTTTAACCTATAGTTACCTTAGTATTAGTAGTAATTTAAGCTTCTTATATAGCTTATACTATCTTACTTTAATATACTAATATTTAGTATAACTAAATATATAGTCTACTACTACCTCTTATAGGCTAGGCTAGTAAAAATTATATTATAGTAATTTAATTATTTAGTTAATACTAAAGTAACTAACTAAGGGATTATTATAATATAGCTATAAAAGCTTTACTTATAAAATAAGGTCTTAAGGTACTACTACCTAGTTATTATATATTAGAAGGCTATATATATTATATTTTTATATTTTAGTGTTTTCCCTCCCTTTTACTATATTTTAAGCCTAGCTACTTATTTAAAGGTTTTAGTTATAGGTCTAAGCTATCTTTAGTAGCTAAGCTAGTAACCTATTTATAGTGTAGTTATATAAATCTAGTAATATAATAACTGCCTAGAATTTCTATAATTTAATACTAAAAATATATTTTATTTTAGCTATAAATTTATTAGCTACTAGCTTATGCTTTACTAGTATCCTAATAGCTACCTTACTTATTTAAACCTTAAGATTATAAACTAAAGTATTTTCCTCTCCTAAAAGTATTTTATTATATTATTACTAATCCCCTATAACTAGAGTATTTTTCTCTCTTAAAAATATCTTACTATATTTTCTCTTAAGTATTATAACCCTTTCTGCTTCTTTTATAAGATATATCTCTTTAAGCTTATTAGCTTTTTTACTACTTAAAGCAAATAAAAACTTCTTTTATAAATTAGGTAGTAGCCTTAAATTTATTAGTATTTTACTATTATAATTTAGCTATTTTAATAGTATATTAGTAGGGTTACTTTTACTTAGTTTATATTTCATAATAAAGTTAAAAGGTAATAGAAATATATACTATTATACTTGCTTATTATTTAGCTTTAATAGCCTTATAAAAGTTTAAAGGTTATAATAGTTTAATAAGACTTTAACTAAATTCTTTACCTCTTTAATATAGTATTACTAGTGTTTAAATAACTTAATTATTATAAAAAGCTTTTAGTTAGTAATACTATAATTTCTTTTTATATTTATAAACTTTTTTAACTAAAATGCTATAGGGTAGTATTACTTATTATTATTTAGCTATAAGATAATACTAGCTATTATAAAGACTAAAGTGTTTATTTTAATTTTAAACTTACTTATTAGGGTTATAATAAAAAAAAAAGGGGCCTCCTAGAAAATAGCTTTTAGCTATATAAATACTATTTTTTTTAGCTAGTTTAAATTAAAAGGTGCCCTTTTATATACTATTTTAGCTACCCTTTATAAGTATATTTAAAAGTGCTATAATACTAAAGTATTAGTATATAAAGTATTAGTAAAAGTTATAGAATTTAAGGAATACTTATATATTCTAAAAGCTCTTTAGCTCTTACTAATTTTTATATAGTCTTAACCCTTTTAAGGTTTATTAAAATACTAGTAATTAATAGGATAAACCCTAGGAATTATACTAAGTTTTAGTAGAAAGTATACTTAGAAGGTTTTGTATATAGCTCTGCCTCTTTTATATATTTAAGGACTTATTTAATATATTTTATATATACTTCTTAGGTTTTAAAGAAAATAAGGATATTATTTAAATATACTATATAAATAGTATTTATTAGTTTATAAAAAGCTTAGTAAATATAATTTTAGAATATAGCTAAGGTATTAGTAAGGCTAAATAATATAATAAGGTATTTAAAGTATTTATAGTAGGTTTAAAAAGTAGTTTTTTACTTATTACTAGCTTTTATTTAAATCTAGTAGTAGGTGTCTTTAATATTAATTTTAGAGAAGTATTTAGTACCCTAATAGTAGTTAAGAATCTTTAAAATAAGAAGTAAAGTATAGTAATTCTTAAGTATAATCTTATTAATTCCCTAGTAGTTTATATAAAGTTAAAGTATTTTATTTTTCTTTAGAATAAAGGAAATTAGTATACTTATAGGGCTTTTTAAGAGTTTTATATACTCTTTTACTAGGTTATCTTAGATATAGTCCTAAAGCTTCTTAAGTTATACTTATAAGAGGGAGTATATAGAAATATATAAAGGTATAATATTTAGGAGAAGGTTAATAGTATAGTTTATTTCCTTTTAAAATAGTAATAATTTAGCCTTATTAAAAGCAAATATATCCTAAAACTCCTAGAGTTTATTTAGAATAGTATTAGCACTACTAAAGGTATTAGTAACTTTTTTATTTTTAAGGGAAATAAAGCTATTAAGGGATTTTATAGTAAATATTACTACTTCTTATTATAATTTCTTAGTAAAATAATAAGGGATTAAAATCTTTAACTTATCTTAACTAAGCTTAAACTACTACTTTTAATTATATAAAAATAAGTATACTTATTCCTTTATAAGAGTATATATTTTAATTAATATAAGGCTTCCCTTAGGTTTTAGGTTTTTATTAATAGTAATATAATTAATAGTAAGGTCTTTCTCTTAACCCCTTAAGTCTTTTAGAGTAAGTAGTATATAATATACCTTATATTAAGGTATTATAAGATTTCCTATAGCCTTAAGAAGAGGGGCTATTACTTAGGCTTTTTATAGTTAGTATTATTATATAAACTTAATACTTATAATATTAATATTAAAGTAATTATCTAGATTTATAAATATTTTAGTAATATTTTGCCCCTTTATAAATACTAAAATATAAAATCTATATTTTATAAGTATTTATATATTAATAGTAAAGGTTAGGGTATTTACCTTTATTACTAGTAGTTTCCCTAGTCTTTTGCTAGCTTATTATAGTAGTAAGTAATATAGCTATTATTATTATAATTATAGTAGCGGCAGTTATTTAGTTAATTTAGCTTATTATAAACCTTATTTTTATTAGGCTTTATAGCAAGGCTTTTGTTAGGGGCTTACTATTATAAATATTTTAATTAGTAGTTTTATTATTATCCCTTTTACTAGTTATAATCCTAAGAATTAGTAGTTTTTTGCTTATTTTTAAAAGATAGTATTACCTTTTAGAATTATTATATAATTATTATAACTTTTTTATAAGTCTTACTAGTAATAAAGGTATATAGATTTATATAGTTTTATAGTTTAAGCTATAGTTTTATAAAAAAAGTAAAAGCCTAGGACTTTTTACTTACTTTTTTAAAGTAATTCTCTAGGGAATTAAGGTAAATACTAAAGTTTATAAAGCTTTACTAATCTTATTAGTATACTTTCTTAAGCTATAAAGTAATTTAAGTGTTATAATTTATAAAGTCTTAGAGTAGTATAAGAGTCTACTCCTAGAAGCTACCCTAATTATTAGTAAAGTAGTTCTACTTCTTTATAGTTTTTTTACTAATAAATTAGTTTTATCTTACTTTATAAACTTAGTTTATATTACTAAGAGTAAAGAGAATTTTCTAGTAATTATATTAATACTTATGTTTTGCTTTATTAAAAGCATAGTTTAGGTTATTAATTTAGATTTTATATTTTTATAAGTTAGTAAAGTAAGTAAGCTTTATAATATTCCTAACTTTAACTTCTCCTTTCTTATTATTAGAGGAATTATTATAGTATTATTAGTGTTTAGGTAAGTTTTTATATATACTAAGTTACTAAAGTAATTTCTTTTCTTATTTCTAAAGTTATTTAAGAATCTTAAGCTAGGTAATTTGCTTATAAATAGCCTGCTTAGTAGTCTTAAGGTTTTAGCTTATAAATAACTTTATTAAAGTAAGGCTAAAGCTATTATATAATACTAAAGGTAGTGTTTTAGAAGGTACTAAATATATATTATTTCCTAATTTAATTATAAATCTTATTATAAGTACTATTTTTACTATTAAGTAGCTAGGGTTAAAGCTTAAGAATTATAAGAAATATTATAGCTAGGTAGTAGTAAAAAGGTATATATTATATTATAAGAGGACTTAAGCTTACTAAGTAAGAATAGTATGTGTATATATTACTAGATATACTAGCTGTGTGCGCAAGCCCTAGGCATTAGCTAGGGATTCTCCGTGACGTCGCCAGGCAATCCAGCGTAGGCTTGTCTTGTGGGGCCGCACCTTACAAAAAGGGATTCTTACTAGGAATATCTAAGCTTCAATTTTACAAGAGAAAAGTAACTATTTAGGATAGTAAAGTAATATTTTTTAGTAAATTAATTTAGTAATTATATAGTAAAATTAAGCTAAGCTTCTTAATAAAAATAAGAAAAAAAAAGAAAACAAAAGGAAAAAAAAAAGGAAAAATAAGAGTTAAAAGTAGCTTAAAGAGCGTAAGGACTTATAAGGGTAAGGTAGTTATTTATCCTTTATTTAGAATTACTATAGCATACTAGTATTAGTATTAATAGTATTAGAATATTATAGCTTTTTATAGGCCTTCCTGCCTAGTAGGCTAAAATTATTAGCTCTAGCTAGTAATAATAAGTTTACTAAGCACTTAGAGCTACTAAACACTAGCTTTTAGGGTATCTTTAGCTTATAAAATATAGTTATTAATATAGCTTTACTTATAAAGTTAGGCTAGTTATAGGAAGTAGTAGAAATATAAAGGGAGTTAACCTTTAATTATAATATTATAATATTTTACTTTATAGTTTAGAGTAAGGATATACTAGCTTTAGCTAATTTTATTAACTAAAGGTATTATTTTACCTCTTTTATAGCCTTATTAATTATAATAGTAGCTATAATAATTCTTTTGTTTACTATCTTAGGATTATTACTTATTATATGATAAATACTAAAGAAAATATAAACTCCCTTAAGTGCTTTATTAATCTAAGTTACCTAGGTCTTAAAGCTTTTTTATATTTTATTTATAGCCTTCTCTAGGCTATTAATTCTTTAAGAAAAGGGCTAAAGGTTTACTATTATAATAGTATACTAATAACACCTACTATATAGGGTAATAGCTAGGAGAGAGTTAGCCTTATTTATAATAAGGACTTTAGTAAAGTTAAAGTATTAGAAAAAAGTAAGATATTTACTAAAAGTATTATTAAGAAAGCTAAATAGTAAATAAGTATACTTAATAATAATAACTTTTTATACTAGTAGCTATATTATTTATAACTTCCCTTAGTAAAAACTACCCTTTAAGTAAATATAAATAGTACTTTTAAAGCTATCCCTAGCTATATATATAGCTAGTACGTTTAACTAGTTTTTATAGCTTTTTAGTAAGTTTACTAAGGTATTAATTATAAAGTAAATTTTAATATATATAATAATAATCTTTAGCTAAAGCTAGAATAAAAGGTTATTTTTATAAATACTAAAACTATTTTTAGTAATATTAGCGCTAGCTTAGTAAAACTTTATATTATATATAAAAAAAGTATTACTAAAAGTTTATAGCTTATACCTTATAAACTTATTATTTATATAATACTAACTAGTATAGTTTTTATTAAATTTATTAAGTTTAAGAAAATCTAACTTATTATTATTAGCTAGTTTTTATAAGGTATTATTTACTTAGCTAAAGTAATAAAAGTAAAGAGATATATTAAAACTCTAAATATATATAAGAATATTTTTTAATATAATATACTTTACTTTCTATAGCTTTTTATACTTAGGTAAGCTTTTATATATACTAGCTTTTGTTTAGGTATCAGTAATATTCTCTTATAATTAAGGGGTTTTAGTACTAATATTAAAGCTTTTCTTATTACTTAAGGTATTAGTATTATTCTTAAATAAGGGGTTTTCTTTTATATTAGTATTTAATTCCTTAGAATTATTTTTTAGTAAGGGCTTATTCTTTACTTTAGTATTAAATTTTATAAGATTATTCTTAGATAAAGGTTTACTCCCCTAGCTAGTATTAGATTTTATAAAGCTATAATCCTTATTACTAGTCTTATATATAGTTTTATTAGCCTTAGTAGCTTATATAGTAGCTTATATATTTAAAGCTAGTAAATAAATTATAAGAATTATAGGATTAATTATATTAAGCAGTTTAAAAAAGCTTTTTATAAAAAGCTTAGAAATAATAGTTTAGCTATTGAAAGGGGTAGGCCTAGGGGTATTAGTAACTAAGGGATTTACTATTATAAGTATTTAGTAAGTATAGGCTACTATTCTAAAAGGTGGGATATTATATTAGTAGTAAGGGGAATAGTAGGCTAAGTATTATATAGTAAGGGAGGCTATAAATATAAATAATACTTTTATTAAAGGAAAAAGAAAGCTATTAATAAAGGTATAAAATAAAGGGTTTAAAGGGAAAGGAAAAAATAAAGAGCTAGGGGGGGGGGTAGTTAGGATATATAGCCTAGCTAGGTAAGAGAAAAGTAAATTAAAGGTAAGTTATTATAAAGGTATAAGAAATAATATAAATACTATAACTTTCTACTAGTAAGAGCTTCCTATATATGCCTTTATAATATAAGGCATAACTAGCTTACTATTCTTATAAATTAGTTAGGGGGTTTTATAAAATCCCTCTTATAATATTTCTTATCTTAATTAATAGTATACTTAGTAAGGTATTTATTAACTATTTTATTAGTATTAATATATATCTTAGACTCTAGAATCTACTAGTTATTTTTTATAAAGTAGCCTTTTTAATAAACTAGGAAATTAATATAAGGCTTCTAGTTCTTTATATAAAAAAAGTAAATATAATAGCTTATAATTCTCTTAATCTCCTAATAGCTTGCTTTACTAAATCTAGTAAGATTAACTAGAGGAGGCAGGGGTTTATCTTTACTAAAAAGGTCTCCCCTTAATATAGCTTCTAGAGGTAAGTAGTAAAAACTACTAAGTAAACCCTTAAACTAAGTAGGAATTTTAATTAGTATAAAAGGGAAAATACTTTCTTAAAAACCTTATATAGTTTAGCCTGCTAAGAAAACTACTTTTTCTTTAGCTTTTCTAAAAGTTTATAGCTAGAGTAAAGCCTAAGGTATACTATATTTCTTAAATTAATATTTACTAGTTTATAGTAAGAGTTATATTTAATCTTAGTAAGTACTATAACTATAGTAATAATAAGCTTAGCTTCCTTTTAATATAGCTTATAAAGAATTGTAATATTAGTATTCTTTAGGTTAGTAATAACTTTATTAGGATTAGTAAGAAGGTTTATAATAGTAAGTAGCTTATAGCTAAGGATTAGTTTATTTAGTAAGTAATTAATAAAAGCTACTATAGTATTATTAAGGTGATATTATAATATAAGTATTACTAAAATCTAAGGAATGTCTAGGTTTATAGCAGTGTAATATTATATAGTAATAATAACTATTTAATTTTTCCTCTTAGCTACTTCATTTATCTAGGGGTAATATATAGTAAATATAAGAAATTTAACACTAAGCTTATAGAAAAGCATAGTCTAGATTTTTAATATAAATTTTAAATTATACTTACTAATAATTTCTTAGGGCAGTCCCTAGTTAGCTATATATAATACCTTAAGAAGAAGTTTAGCTTAATTATTAGTAAAGTATACCTTATTTTTAGGAATAAGAATTATTTTCTTACTAAAAAGGTAATTAATAAGGCAAAGAGAGTTATAAGTATTAAACTTATTAACCTATTATATTATATTAGTAAAGCTAATCTTTAGTATATTTATAATAAAGTCTAGGGAAATAGTATAAAAAAGAATTAGCTTTCTTTAAAATAACTATAATTCCCCTAGGGCTTTAGAGTAAAGAACTATATTCTTATAATAAATATTATAATATATAATATAAGTCTAGATTTAGCTACTTATTTATAGGAAATAAACTATAGAAAGCTCTTTTACTATTCTTCTTACACTAAAATAATAGTGTTTATTATATATTAATTAAAGGATTATTTTTATATAGCTTTAAGGAATATAAAGCTTATATATACTATTTAGTAAGTAGAAATATAATAGTTTATTATCCTTAAGATCCTACTTATAAAGAAGGATTTTAGGCTAATTTTTATTAGCCTTCTACTAATTTTCTTAGTATAATATAATAAAATTAATAATATAGCTAAATTTTATATTATATATATACCCTTTTATAATTAAGTTTTTTATTTTATTATTTATAATAATAGTAGTAGTATACTTTTCCTTAAAGTAAGTATAAGTATTAAGTTTATTAAATGAACTATAGTTTATAGCTTTTTAGTAGCTAGTATTAATAAGTAGCCTAAAAAGGGCGTTAAGAACTATATTTAGAGTTCTAGGAATATAGATTATATAAATGTTATGAATAGGGCAGGGATATTAGAGTAAAAGATTAAGGAAGTCACGGCTTATTTAAAGGTATATAGTAATAAGTAATAGTCTTAATTCTTGCCCCCTTTTATTTAATCTAGTAAGGGGTCTACACTTATATAATTATAAGTATTATATGCCTCTAGGTCTTTACTATAAGTCTAGCGGTTGTATATAGTAAATAACCTTATTATATAATATAAGTCTAATAAAAGCTTGCTTATATAAATAAACCTTATTAGCCTAAGGTAACCTTATAGCTTTCTAGTCTTAATAAGGTAACCCTCTTTGCTTATAACTATCTTAGTTATAAAAGGTTCCCTTTATCTCCCCTAATTTAAACATTATAAATAAATCTAAAAAGTTTTAATACTTCTAATTTATATATACCCCTTATAATACCTGTAATATTACTACTTCCTATTTATTATTAAATTCTAATTTATTTCTTAGTCTTATTACTATACCCTAGCTTTCTCCTAAAGAATTCTTTAATTATATTCCTAAGGGACTTATAGATTTATAAAGTTATAGTAATATATTTATATATTTTCTAAATTATTATAACCTTTTTATTTAATAAGGTACTTTTATTAATTTCCTTACTGCTTATAAGTAATAATTTCTTTTATAATATATAAAGGATTTTCTCCTATAAAAAAAGGTACTTATTATATTACTTTTAGTATACTTTATAGATTTTTTTTATATAATTTTAGGTTTAAGATATAAAAGATATTATAAAGTCTTATACTTTATAAAAGCTTTATCTAGTAAGCTAACTTATAATTTTTAATTAACTTAATAATTTTATAAGGTTTTAAGTACTTTACTATAAGCTTTTTACTTAGTTTTTATAAATTAATATTTTTTATAAATAAAAGAATATAATCTCCTATATTAAATTTTATTAGTATTTTCTTTTAATTATAATACTTAGCTTATATAGCTTATATATTTTATAAAAGCCTTTATATTTCTTTATATTTATATTATAGCTTTGCTTTATATAACTTAGCTTATTTATTTATTATAATAATTATTTGTTTTATATATAATAAGCCTTTAGGTATAAAACCTTCAAGTGCTTTAGTAAGGAATTTATAAAAAAAGCTATAATAGCTTATATTATATATAAATTATACTATTAGTAAAAGGTTAACCTAATTAGTTTATTTAATACTACTAAAAGCCTATAAATAATACTTAAGTAATTAGTTTATTTATTTAGTTTAATTATTTATTTAAAGGTAAAATATAATACTTAGTTAATACTTAGTTATAATATTATAGTAAAAGGTTTACTAAAAAAAGCTTATAAAAGTTATTTTATAGTTAGTTATAATACCTTTTAAAATACTATAATTTTTAAAGACTAAATTAATAAAAAGTATAGCTAAACTATTATTACTTAATTACTTTAATATTAGTATATAAATAATATACTTTATAAATTAATTAATTATTATAAAAATAGTATTATATATCTTAGATTCCAATCCCTTTTAATAAAGTTTATTAATAGCTTTTAAAAAGGTTAGTTTAGTATAGGAAGTATAGTAAGTTTACTATAAGATTAATACTACCTTAGCTTTAATACTTAATAATTAAAATAAGTATAAATATACTTTTTAATATTTTTTCTTATATATAACTAGTAGTACTAGTTAGTAATTTAATAAAGTATTTTACTAACTCCCTAATACCCTATAGCTTTATTATTATAAATAAGTATAAAAATCTCTTTATAAAAACCTAATAAAATATATATATAATCTTTAAAAAAAAGTATTTTATTTTTATTAATTAACTAACCTAAAGAGCTATAAGCATTCCCTAAGCTTCTAATTAAAGGGTTAGAAATAGCCTCTTTACTATAACTTAAAGAGCTAGAGGTATTTTCTTAGTTTTTACGTATTTTATTATTTAAAGGGTTAGAGACTTTTTTTATATTTTAAGCTTAAAAGCTATAGGTATTTTTTAAGCTTTAAATAAGCTATTTAGTTTATAAAATAAAAGTATTCTCTTACTATACCTAGCTTAATTTATTATATATAGCTACTTTTAAAGGTTTTATAATATTAGCTTAGGCGCGGCAAGGTTGTAAGAGGCATAGCGAAGGCGTTTACGGTTAAGCAAAACAAATGCCTTTAGATTATCACTAGGGCCTATAAGGCTACGCTACTCCTACTACTTAAGACTAAAGTAGCTATCCCCCCCCTGGACCTTTATTTAAACTTTTATTACTAGAAATACTATAAATAATTAAAATCTAGCAGAATAGTAAAGAGAATACGTAGTGTATATATAGTAGTAGTAACCTTGCTTTATAACTAAAGGACTTGTAAATAGCCTAGATACCCCCTACTAGCTTATATAGCACTACTAGAAAGGCCCTCCCCTGCCCTTAATAACTTATTAGCTAAGAACGAACTTAAGCAAGACTAAAGGGATAAATAATACTATAATAAGAATAGTGCTTAGGAGCGCTAGCTATAATATACCCTTATAGTAGCAGAATATAGCCTAAGCTTTTACTTTATATATAAGGTAGTGCTTCTTTATAAAGTAATATAAAAGTATAAGTCTATTACTCTTATCTAAATATATATAGAAAAGATAAGGCTATAAGCCTTTTTATATAAAAAATATATACTAAAGGCAGACTCCTTACTCTGCTCTTATAGGAATGCCTTAGAGATATATTACTATATTATTATAAAATGCCTATAATTTACTAAGCTCTAGCCTATTTATCTAGATCCTAGTCCCCTTTAGAACTAATATAAAGTAACTATTACTCTTAATAACTACTACACTACTCCTATTATAGCCTATTAGCTTATATAAATAGGATAGCTAGAATAATTTACCTTAGTAGTATGTTTACATAAGGACTAGGAAGAGGTAGAGGCTATAAAGGCAGTAGGCTTTAGCTAAGGGCTAGTAAGGGCTAAGATAAACTAGGAAAATAACTACTTTTATATTATAATTATATAACTTAGGGATAATACTTATACTAGGACCTTAGTAAATAAGCCTTAGGGAAGGAAGGGATAAGGGAGACCTAAACTAATTTACTTATATATAGTAAAACAAACCTAAAATAATAAAAAGGAAACTTTATAAACAAAGGAAATTAGCCCTAGCCCTATACCTTACCCTATCCCTGCCCCCTACCCTACCCCTTGCCCTAACCTCTCCTGCTCTAGCTACTTTTAAGCAGGCGCCTATAAGGATACTTTACTAAAGGGGGGGTCCTAGGCTTAGACTTATCCTAGTCCCCCCCCGCCTGCCTGCTAGACATACCTTATACTAGGATAGTTTGCCTAATATAGTATTAGATTACCTTAGACTTATTATAGGCCTGCCTCTTATTCTCCTTTACCTACTACTATGCTACTTTCTACTATAATACCGCTCTCCTTACTTTATACTTAGCTATTACCTTATTAATATTTACATCTTAGCGCTAGCCCTTATTATAAGTAAATATTACTACTACCTTAAGTAACTTAGTAATTTACTACTATACTACTAGGTCCTTATAGTATAAGAAAATTTTCTTTTTATAAAAGGTAATATTTTTATAATATAAGGCTATTTTCTCTTAGCACTAAGCTAAGTTACTTATAGAGGAGAGTAGGACTAGGGCAGCTAAGGCTATAGTACCCTCTTAATTAATTACCTATATAGCCTTATTTTATAAGGTATTATAATACGCTTACTATATATAAAATTAGCAAATAATATAGGACCTAGATAGGGTTAGTTTTAGTAGCGTAAGGGACTTATATTAAGAGCTAGACTATTCTTTAGCTACTTTCTTAACTTTAGTAGCTTAGTAACTATAATATTATATATAATATTTTGCTTTAACTAGTCTAGTTAGGCACTACCTAGGATAAGTTATAGGGATAAAGAAGATACTTACTTAATAATATTTTTTACTATTATAAGTATATTTATAGCAGGAGCCTTTAGGTTCTAAATAGATTAGCACTAGACTTATAGGGAATAACTCTAGGACACTTACCTAGCTATATATAACACTAGGCATTAGAATTTTTATAATAATAAAAACATAAAAGATATAAGCACTTATTATCTAGCCTATGCTAAGGCAAGGTTAGTATTAGAGAAGGTAGGGGACTATAACTTAATAAAACTTACCTCTTACGTAAGTATTAGATTAATTTTTAGTATATTTATATAATAGATTTAGAAGGAAGTAATATAAGAGAGGTAAGGGTCTAGACTAGGGCTAAAGGGGTTTGTAACTTACTAAAAAACTACTAATATTAATAAGAAGGAAAAAGGGGTTAAAAATAATAAAGGAACCTCCCCCTCTTATACCTAAAGGGGGGGACTAGCTAGATTAGCTAGATTACTTAATTACTTACTAGATTACTTACTCTAACCTAAAGAGGAAATTAATAATAATTTACTAATTACATAAGGCTATTTATAGGCCCTAGACTAGACCCCTTACTTAGCTACTACTAAACCCTACTAAAACCTCTTAGTTACACTAATTTTTCTAGACACACTCCTAATTTTTTATTTGCTTACCTTACTTTTTTATTTATTTACCTTTACTAGTACCTAGTAATACTATAAAGCTAAGCTACTAACACTTACTATTACCTAGGTAGGTAATAACTAATTATAAGTCCCCCGCAAACCTAGACCTAGACCTTTTTTAGGGTAATTTTACCTTTTACACACACTTCTAGTAACTATTACTAGGACTTAGCTAGTAGGTAACGCACTCTTTTTTATAATTAGGACCTTAGCAAACCTAATAGGGTCTGCGTATAGCCTAATAAGTATATATAGGTTTTCCTCCCTATACTAAGGTTTTTCCTATATAATTAGTAGTACTAGTTCTAGATATTAGCCCCCTAGGGAGCTAACTAGTGTACTATAATAATAATAATAATAATAATATTAGCTTTATACTATATAAAATACTAACTAAGGAAGCAAAGTTTAGCTATAAAAGTATTATTATATTAACTTATTATTAGTATAAGGCTATAAAGTAAGATTAGTATTTATAACTTTAATAATATTTTAAACTATTTTAAAAAGCTACTTATAAGTATTACTTTCTTAGTAATTATACTATATACTTACTTTTTAAAAGCTATAATA